>MU700538.1:10337-49406 GCA_026770625.1 Nicotiana glauca | reverse complement strand
GGGGGGGGGGGGGGGGGGGTGATTTGTGTGGTACCTAATTTTCACACTAGAAGAACCTGGTTCTTCTAGGTGTTCTAACTAAACTGTTTGCGGAGTTAAAATACAGAAATAAAGAACACAAAGAGTTTTACGTGGAAAACACCTAGCTCAAAAGATGAAAAAACCACGACCTACTACTCACTAGGATTTTCCCAAACATCCACTTAACTCAATGAGCCAGGATCCTAAGGATTAACAATAATCCCAGTGTGGCACATAGCCTCAACTGTTGCGACACCTTCAAGTTAACTCTAACTTGAATACTCAAAGTACCTAATACAATTGCTTCTATGAAAGTTGGAAAGGTACAATATTAAACCACCTACTACAATTGAACTAGAATAAGAATAAACACAATGGAACTGGTTCTTATAACTCAATTTTTTTTAACTTCAGTGTATGTGCATACCTGTAAAAGAGAATAATTCAATTATTTATTAGGTTAGTAATCAGAGTTTGATCGTGACTCAACTTCTGATCCTCCATTGAATTTGAGTCCTAGACCAATCCAAACTCCAACCCTTATCCGAATGTGTTCTCTTCTCATAAGGAGACTTCTTCTCCTTATCCCAAATGCAATCTTTTCGATCAGCTTAGAAGATATTCGGAAGATATTGCTGCTTGATCCCACAGACTTATCTTCTTCACGTGCATCTCATGTGTATGGGCCATAGCTACTGTGTCTCCTAAGATGGACCTGGTCGTTCACTCAGTTCACTTGTCATTCTTCAAAACTTCAACTGAGCTTGGGCCAACAAATTCCCCCTTTTTGATGATGACAAACTCTGTGCTTTTACTGATCAGAGAACTTGTGGAACTCAACTAAATTATCAGCACTTGAAAAATTTAACTCATCATTAAGGGCCAGATTTAATTAGGTCATAAACATCAATGTTTCAGAAAATAGACACAATTTCTTCTTAAGCACAATATCTTCCCCCTTTTGGAATCATCAAAAAGTTGCATAGAGATGTGAATCCTAGAATATTAATTATTACTCATGGCCGCTGGGGCAACTGCAAGTGAAAGCGTGCTTTAGTTAATGAAGAATCATCTTGACAAAAAAAATAACTATTAAGATCAGAATCGTCATAAAACAAGAGAAATGCAAATTGTCATTGATAAGGCAGTGCTTCTACAAGACATTCCACAAAAAGAAAGAACAAAAACAACCAACCATGAGCAAAAATAAGAAAAATCCCTAATCTGAGTCACTGGGGGGTTAACTAGACTAGTTTAAGGACAATGCTGGAGGATCTAAGGCTTGGAGGAACTAGAAGGTTGGGATTGGATAAGATTGAGCATTGTTTGAAGCATCCATTCACCCTTTTTCTTTTCTTTTGCTAGCTCATCTTTCAGGCTATTCCTTTCATATTCATGTTCAGCAACTCGAGCATTGAGCCTAGCAATCTCAGCATCCTTTGTCCCATACTCTTGAACCAAAGCCCTAACCTTGTTGTTCACTAGAGTCTTCAAAGATGAACCAGGTTCAACTGGGGCTACACTGAGGAGATAGTCATAAACATGCAGGGTTTTGATACCAAAATGGTCCTTGCTGGAGGCCATCTCCCATTTCTTCAAGGGAACATTCAATCTATCCAGCACAGTAGTCAGTATGAACCTATAAGGAGTAGTGTGAGCCTTGGAGCCATTTATGACCCTGTCCAGCAGCTTGACAATGAAGGCATGCCAGTTTATTTGCTTTCCTCTAACAAGGCATTCCAGAAGAACTAAGTCCATGTAGTTAGCAGTATGCCTCCTCTCCTGTCTAGGCAACAGACACTTGTTCACAAATTCAAATAGCACCTTATGCTCAGGCTTCATCTCACTTTTTCTGTACAAATCTTGCCTCTGGCACATCTTCAGCAGACTCAGTACCACAAAAGTTCCTGGTGATTTGGAGAGAACTAGGAAGATCAACTAGACAAGGCCACCTCTGCCTAGTGTAGTCATCATATCCTTCATAAGGTATGTCCAGAATTGTCCCCAATTTAACTGCATCAAATTTCACCTTCACTCCCCTAACCAGACTGGTGACTTCCCCATTTTTCACAGTGGCATTTGCCATGAACTCAATCAACTCCTTTCTTGCCAGCATTCCATCCAGTTGAAGAACCATGTCCTTCCAACCTTGTGCAGCTAGAGCATCCACCAATCTAATCAGGCCTGACTCCTCTAGGTCTTTCAGCAATCTCCCCTTCAGCATCTTTCTCCTGCCAAAGATAACAAATCGATCTTGTTCCTTTTCAGACTCCTTCTCTTCTTCTTCTCCACTCCACTCTTCTTCTTCTTCTTCAGTAACTTTTACTTGTTTTCCCTTCACTTCAGACCTAGTTCTTTTAACTAAGGAGGGTTCCACAGATACAGATTTTGAAGACTTCTTTGCAGGAGTCTTGGTTCCTTTTGGTTTGGCAATGGGAACCTCCATAGTTGTACCTCTCTTTTGATGGACCAGTTCCATCTACTCCTCCTCTTCTTCAGCAGCCTCAGAACTTTCCACAACCTTTTATTTTCCTTTTTCCTTCTTGCTTTTCTTGCTTGCCTCTAGGGCTTTCTGCAATTCAGCCTCACTTTGCCTTACCCTGCTTCTAGTAGCTCTCACCTTTGGTGCTGAAGTAACAGTAGTCTTAGGAGATGACACCTTGCTTTTATTTATTGGCTTAGAGGCAGTTGGATCCTTTTGAGAATAAGCTTTGCGCTTTTTGGGATCATAGCTTGCTCCAACTTTCTTCAGAATGTAAGCCAAGGTTTCTTCCACAGATGGACTAGGTGCATCTTGTTGTTCACTCAGGTGCACAAGACCTTCAGCAGCCTCCCCAGATTCACTTCCCGCTGGCTTATTGCCGCTTTCCTCATCTCCTCCACAAATTGAAAGAATTTTACCTTTATTTTTCTTTCCCTTCCTCTTCGATTCACCCTCACTTATAGATCTCACAGATCCCACCAACACAAACTTATCATCTACTTTCTCCACTACATAAGAAAAAACATAACATGTATTTACCTCTTTAGGATTTTCTTGATTCTTGTCTGATTCAGAAGACCAACGTTCCTCTCCATCACTTGTAGAGACAAAATCTTCAAACTCGGAGCTTGAGTCAGATGATTCCTTTTTAGAGCTTTCCCCTCTTTGACTAGCTTTCAATTTTTCGTTTAAGGCTTTTCTCAAAAGGCCAGAAGCTACGATTTTCTTGGCCAACATTTTCTAGTGACGAAACCTAGGATTTGGGGTTTCAATAGGAGGTGTTGATGATGAAGTATTATGGGATACTGGTGGGGGAGTACCTGGGTTTTCTTGAGGGTTTGTCATGGTAGAGAATTTCTGGGAATTTATTTGGGAATTTTGGAGATGAAGGAGATGATCAGGATTTTGGAGAAAGTGAGTGACGGTTATGAGCAAAAAGAAGATATGTGGTGTGTATTTAAAGAGGGGTTATAATTAAGGCAGTAACAGAAGCTTTTTCAGTAGTCAAATAGGAGTCTAATCACATTAGAATTCCATTCTCTTTAGAGATTAATGAGCGACGCTAGTTTTTAGGAAAAAATCCCGTTTTAGTTAGACTCCTAAGATAATGAAACTGGTTAAATGCTCAACGGATAAAATTTTTGGAAATTTGGTGTAACTATGACTTCTGCTCATAATTGGTAATTCTATCTTTCTAATTGTGCAAAGTATAGAAACATACCTGATCTTTCTTATGAGCATATACTGATGAACTAGGTTCTTCAAGTAAAACTAATCTTGATCATGCCTCAAAAGTCAAAATGGAAAGACTTTGTAAGAGATTAGTGAATTATATAACCACATGTCACATGAGTATACTAATTAAAGTATGAGACTGAGTAAGAATTAGTATAGATATTTACATTGAATTAAGAACTCCTAACCAAAAAAATAATTTTTTTTCATTTTATATTATTTTTTTTTCATTGTGCATTCTGAACTGGACCTTTTTAGGTGATCTTAATCATCCCTAATTCCAACCTGTTCCTTTCAAAGTTTTCTCTACTCAGTGCTTTAGTGAAGATGTCAGCTATTTGTTTATTAGTGTCACAGAATTCTATGGAGATTACCCCGTTCTCATAGTTATCTCTTAAGAAGTGGTGTCTAACATCTATGTGCTTGCTCCTTTTATGATGAACATGGTTCTTTGTCATACTTATAGCACTAGTGTTATCACAAAATATTGGAATACATCCCACTTCAATTCCAAAGTCTACCAGTTGTTGTTTGATCCAAAGCAATTGAGCACAACAAGAAGCAGCAACAACATATTCAACTTTAGCAGTAGATAGGGCTACCGAATTTTGCTTTTTGGTCTAGACATAACCCCAAGAAATGTGCCATACCTGAAGTGCTCTTCCTGTCCACTAAGAAACCTGCATAATCAGCATCAGCATATCCTACTACATTAAAATTACTACCTTTGGGACACCAAAGACACAAATCAGTGGTGCCTTTCTGATATCTCAATGTCCTCTTAACAGCAGTCAAGTGTGACTCCTTTGGATTAGCCTAGAAACGAGCACAAAGCCCTACACTGAAAACAATGTCAGTTCTGCTGGCAGTAAAATACAAAAGTGAACCAATCATACCCCTATACAACTTTTGATACAACTGATGAACCAGGTTCATCAGCATCTGGTTTAGTGGCAGTTGCAATAGGTGTATCTATTTCTTTTGAGTCCTCCATTTTAAACTTTTTGATTAATTCTTTTGTATACTTCTGCTGATGGATCATAGTCCCATTTGGGCTTTGTTTGATCTGCAAACCTAGGAAGAAATTTAGTTCACCCATCATACTCCTTTCGAACTCACTTCCCATTAATTTTGCAAAGTCCTTACTCAACCTATCAGTAGTGGTCCCAAATATTATGTCATCAACATGTATTTGCACAACAAGAAGGTCTTTACCTTTTTCCCTTAGGAACAAAGTGCTATCAATTTTACCTCTTTTGTACCCATGATCCAGTAGGAATTTTGATATTCGTTCATACCAGGCTCTTGAGGCCTGCTTGAGCCCATATAGAGCCTTGTCCAGCTTGTACACATGCTCAGGACATTCTTTGATTTCAAATCCTGGAGGTTATTTCACAAACACTTCTTCCTTGAGGTAGCCATTTAGGAAAGAACTTTTGACATCCATCTGATAGAGAGTGAATTCCATATGTGCTGCAAAGGCAATGAGAAGCCTGATTGCCTCTAGTCTTGCAACTGGAGCAAATGTCTCATCATAATCTATTCCTTCCTCTTGATTGTAGCCCTGAACCACCAGCCTTGCCTTATTTCTTGTAACAGTTCCATCTTCATCAAGTTTGTTCCTGAAGACCCATTTTGTACCAATGAATGATCCGTCCTTGGGTCTATGAACTAGATGCCAGACTTGACTTCTTTCAAATTGATTGAGTTCCTCCTGCATAGCATATACCCAATCTGCATTCTGCAAAGCCTGAAAAACATTTTTATGTTCAATAATAGATAGAAAAGTATCAAAAGCACACAGATTCTTTAATTGTGATCTGTTTTTGACTCCAGATGTTGGATCAGTGATGATGTTCTCAATGGGATGCGAACTTTGATACTTGTGAGGTTTTACAACCAACTGGCTTCTGCTAGATATTTCAGCAATTTGATGAGGAACAGGTTCATGGACATGTTCCTTTAAGGAGTTTATTTCGATTCCCTTTTTATTTCTTCCCCCTGTTAGGTTGCCTTGTAAGGAAGAACCTGTTCCATTTCCTGTTCCTTCTACAGGAGTGACTTTGACTTGAGCTGATGCTTCAGCTAAGTCTTTGACCAGTCCAATGGCTTCATCTTCATGTTCCTGCCTCTCAGAAAGAATGTTAGTTTCATCAAATACTACATGCACACTTTCTTCTACCCACAGAGTTCTTTTATTAAAAACTTTATAAGCTTTGCTATGTGAAGAATATCCCAAGAATACTCCCTCATCACTTCTGGGATCAAACTTTCCTAGGGAGTCTTTTCCATTATTGTGCACATAGCACTTGCAACCAAAAGCCCTAAGATGGGATATGTTTGGTTTTCTCCCTTTAAGTAACTCATAGGGAGTCTTTTCTACTAGAGGTCTGGTCATGCATCTATTTATGATGTAACATGCAGTGTTTATAGCCTTTACCCAGAAGCTATGAGGCAATTTGATAGATAGTAACATTGTTCAAGCCATATCCTTAAGAGTTCTATTTTTCCTTTCAACTACTCCATTTTGTTGTGGAGTCCTGGGGGCAGAGAAATTGTGATCTATGCCATTTTTATCACAAAATTCAGCAAACTTAGAGTTTTCAAACTCAGCCCCATTATCAGACCTAATAAATGCAAGATGATTTCCTAATTGTTTTTGAGTCTTCCTAACAAATGCAGAAAACATGTCAAATGCTTCATCTTTGGAAGTTAGAAATAAAACCCAAGTGAATCCAGAATAGTCATCAGCTAGCACCATTAGATGCTTCTTTACATCTCTGCTCATGGTTCTCATTGGACCACATCGATCCATATGAACCAGTTCCAACGTCTTAGACGTACTTACCATTTTCTTGGATTTGAAGGATAACCTTACCTGTTTTTCCCTTGCACATGCCTCACAAACTTTGTCTTCCTTGAACTTGATATTTGGTAAACCTACAACCAAGTCCTTGGAGACTAATTTATTTAGCTGATTTAGACTAGCATGACCGAGTCTTTTGTGCCATAGGAGGGGATCATTAACTAACACACTTAAGCAAATGAGTTCATTTTCTGAAAGAGTTGACAAATCTACAATGTAAATATTTTAAACTCTTTTTCCATGCAAAACAATCTTGTCAGTGGTAAGGTTATTCAGAAAGCATTTGGTCGAGGTAAAAGCCCCAAGGTTACTTCTATCACACAATTGTGACACACTTATTAAACTGTATTTCAAGCCATCTATCAGGTAGACATTCTCTATGGAATGAGAATCAATCTTGCCTACCTTTCCAGCCCCAATGATCTCACCTTTCTTTCCATTACCAAAGGAGACATTACCTCCTTTTAAGTCCTCAAGTGAAAGGAACTGGTCCTTGTCCCCAGTCATATGTTTTTAGCAGCCACTATCCATTTACCATATTTGGCTTCTCCTTTTCACTTGGACCTACAAAATGAAATCAGGGGTTAGTCTTAGGAACCCAAACTAGTTTGGGTCCTTTTCTATAAGCAAAAGGATGAATTAAATTCCTTCTTTCCCATCCTGCTTATTCTTTTTTTTAACAAAAACTTTATTCTTTTGACTGGCCATTTCTTTTGCATTACATTCATAGTTGTAATGGCCAGTCTTACAGCAGTGTGTGCAGATTTTGTTTTTCAGGAAGAGTGAGGTACTTGCTTTTTGGATCCCATTTTGGAGCTTGAGTCCCATAGCCAAGTCCTCTTTTATTGCTGATGTGATGCTCTTGCAACCAGGAGAGAGCATCAGAAGCTTTGTTCCATTTGCAAGTTATATCTAGTTCATGTTTCACCTTTCCAAGATCTTCTTTTAGAACCTTAATCAATTTATCTTTCTTGTACAGTTCATCTTTCATTTTTCATAGATTTTCTTTTAGAGTGAGAAATGAGTGATCAGCTTTCTTCTTTCATGCTCCTAGTTTCAGTTTTAGATTTTCTAACCTAAGTTCTAGAATACTATTGTCATGTTCAAGAACCTAGTTCTTCAACTCAGCATTTTTATTATCACTCTCATCAGCCCTAGATCCTAGACTTTTGCATTTTGCTTTTAGGATAACACATTCCCTAGACAGAACTTCCTTTTTATTATTAGTTATTTCAGACTCATCAAGGAAGTCTAATAATAGCTCAGCCAACATATCTTTAGACAGAAATTTAATTTTGTCCTTGATATGCAGAATACTTACCTCATGCTCATCATCTGATTCTCCAATGGCCATAAGAGCTTATTTTTCTTCAGCTTCATCTTCTGAGTCTTCATCAGAGGTTTCACCCCAAGCAACAACTATAGCCTTGGTTGAACCTTTGTTTCTCTTTGGTTGAACCTGTTCCTTCTTCCTATTCCTTCGTTCAGCTCTTTCTTTCTTCCACTCAATTTCCAATTGAGGACAGTTTTTGATCATGTGGTCAGTCTTACCACACTTGTAGCATCCTTCATTGGTATGTTTCTCTGAAGCTCTTGATTTGTCGAAGTTTGTTCCTCTTGAATATCCCTTTCCTCTCATTAGGTACTTCTTGAAATCCCTAGTGATCATAGCCATTTTTTCATCTTCCAAACCTGCACCTTTAGTAATTCTAAGAGCTAAGCTTTTATCCTTTTTGGGAGTGTCCATCTTCATGATTTGTCTCCTCATTTCATAGGCAGTTAAATTTCCAATTAGTTCATCCAATCTGAGGTTAGCAATGTTCTTGGATTCCTGAATGGCACTGATCTTACTTTCCCATATGACTGGCAGAACTCTTTTCAGAATCTTCTCAACCTGGTCTTCTTCAAGGATAGTCCTTCCAAGAGATTCAAGTTCATTTGTCAAAGTGGTGAATCTAGTATACATCTCCTGGATAGTTTCTGCTTCCTTTATAGCAAAATTCTCATATTGAGAATACAGAAGTGTTCCTCTTGATCTTTTCACTTGAGGTGTTCCTTCATGGGCCACTTGTAAAGTGTCCCATATTTCCTTAGCAGTTGTACAGCTTTGGATCCTGCTGTACTCGCTTGGTCCTAGTCCACATACAAGCCACTTCTTGGCCTTAACATTTTTATCCCATTTCCTGAGGTCCTCAGCAGCACAATCAGCCCTTGTTTTTGGAACATCAATTCCTTCAGCATTCTTCTTAGTGGTTGCTAGGGGACCATCAGTGACTATGTCCCAAAGTTCGTAATCATCCCTTATAATGTGATCTCTCATTCTGTTCTTCCACCAATAATAGTATAGACCATTGAATAGTGGAAGCCTGGCAGTGTATTGCCCTTCCCAGTTCCCAGGTGGTGCACTCATTCTTGATCTTCTCCTAAGGTGTTATCCTCTTCAAGGATAACTTGCTCTGATACCAATTGATGTTCTAAACTTCAATACCACACAGGGGGGGGGGGTGATTTGTATGGTACCTAATTTTCGCACTAGAAGAACCTAGTTCTTCTAGGTGTTCTAACTACCAATGTTTGCAGAATTAAAATACAGAAATAAAGAACACAGAGATTTTTACGTAGAAAACACCTGGCTCAAAAGGTGAAAAAACCATGACCTACTACTCAGTAGGATTTTCCCAAAAATCCACCAACTCAATGAGCAAAAACCAGAATTTTACAAAACACTTGTAAACCTAAGGATTAACTCTAATCCCAGTGTGGCACACAGCCTCAACTGTTGCGATACCTTCAAGTGAACTCTAACTTGAATACTCAAAGTACCTAATACAACTGCTTCTATGAAAGCTGGAAAGGTACAATATTAAACCACCCACTACAATTGAACTAGAATAAGAATAAACACAACTGGTTCTTCTATCTTGTTCAAGTAGTTGCAGGCGCGCACACTTAATCTCACATAAACTGCTTGCAAAATAACCTTGCTCTTTGCTCTCAATTTTGCTTAACTTCAGCGTATGTGTATACCTGTAAAAGAGAACAATTCAATTATTTATTAGGTTAGTAATCAAAGTTTGATCATGACTCAATTTCTGATCTTCTATTGAATTTGAGTCCTAGACCAATCCAAACTCCAACCCTTATCCGGATCTGTTCTCTTCTCATAAGGAGACTTCTTCTCCTTATCCCATATGCAATCTTTTCGATCAATTTAGAAGATATTGCTGCTTGATCCCAAAGACTTATCCTCTTCACGTGCATCTCATGTGTATGGGCCATAACCACTGTGTCTCCTAAGATGGACCTGGTCTTTCACTGAGTTCATTTGTCATTCTTCATAACTTCAACTGAGCTTGGGCCAACACTGCCTATTACATTCATGTCGAGGAAGAGGTAGACGGGAAACCATGGTTTCATCACATTCAAAAGTATCTGGTAACAGGTAAATATCCAGAACTTGCAAACACCACACAAAAGCGCACACTGCGATGGTTATCCAATCACTTCTTTCACAGCAGAGGAATCCTTATAGGAGGACTCTCGATTTGGGACTACTAAGATGTGTCAAAGCAAAGGAGGCATCCAGGTTGTTGAAGGAAGTTTATGCAGGGACCTGTGGTCCGCATATGAATGGTTTTGTCTTAGCCAAGAAAATACTCCAGGCCGGTTATTTCTGCATAACTATATAGGCGGATTGCATCCAGTATGTTCTGAAATGCCATCGTTGCCATATCCATGCAGACATGATAAAGGTACCTCCTAAGGAGCTTAATGCAACAAGCTCACCATGGCCATTCGTCGTTTGGGGAATGAATGTCATTGGACCTATCGAGCCTGCCGCATCAAACGGGCACAAGTTCATTCTGATGGCAATTGATTACTTCACCAAATAGGTTGAAGCAGCATCATATAAGGTGGTAACCAAAAAGGTTGTGGTAGACTTTGTCCGCGACCATATAATTTGTCGGTTTGGCGTCCCATTGTAAATCATTACAGATAATGGTTCCAATATCAACGGTGACCTGATGAAAGCAATGTGTGAGACATTCAGGATCAAGCACAAGAATTCTACAACTTATAGACCCAAGATAAATGGAGCCCTGGAAATGGCCAATAAGAACATTAAGAAGATACTAAGGAAAATGATAGAGAAACACAAGCAGTGCCATGAGAAGCTGTCATTTGCTCTATTGGGATACCGTACCACCGTCCGCACATCAACTGGGGCGACTCCTTATATGTTGGTTTATGGTACTGAAGCAGTAATCCCAGCCGAAATAGAGATTCCTTCCATAATAATTATGCAAGAAGCAGAACTTGAAGGTGCAGAATGGGTAAAAAGTTGCTACAAGCAATTAGCCCTTATAGATGGAAAGAGACTGAATGCAGTTTGTCACGGTCAGCTTTATCAAAATAGAATGGCCAGAGCTTTCAACAAAAAAGTCAGGCCAAGGCAGTTCGCGCCAGGGCAGCTAGTACTGAAGAAGATTTTTCTGTACCAAGACGAAGCCAAGGGGAAGTTCTCTCCTAACTGGCAGGGCTCGTACATGGTTCACAGGGTTCTAATCGGAGGGGCCCTCATACTCGGAGAAATGGACGGTGAAGTTTGGCCGAAGCCGATCAATTCAGATGCAGTGAAGCGATACTATGTGCAACCATTATGATTCCTTTATGATGTAATTTGAACTAAGCTTGACCTGATTCCCGTTTAAGAGGGGATACATAGGCAGCTTATGGGTTCGGTCACAATTCAATAAAATTTTTATTTCCCCTAACATTGGAAACTGTGGCAGAATTTTGAGGAGGACCCTCAAAATTCTGAAATTTATCTTTGCCAATCATCACGCACAACCGTCAGAGGCACCAACACAGTAAACCGAGGCAGAATTTTTAGGAGGACCCTCAATATTCTAGAGCAAAAGAGGTTGCAATATCTTAAATCGTGTCGCAGTCATCGGTTCATCTAAAATCATTTTATCTATTATGTATTTGCATCGTATTTTATTATTTTACTAAATCATGCATGTCTACAGTCAAAATAGCTTTGTTTAACAATGTTACCTCAAAGGAAAACAGGAGCCGAGTAGGACAAGCGCAGTCCACGGGAAGACGAACTAACCTTCCCCCTTTACAAAACTCACTATTTTTCTTTGGATGCAGGCACCCCAGACATAAAGTAATTAGATATAATTACAAGCTCATATTTTTTCAGGAATACCATTCCCAAAATCATCCCTCATTATTGAGCGCTATTTGCCCGCAACATCACCGGCAACCGCAAGGACAAACTAATTGACATCTATCACCTTTCAGCTAAGACATTTCGCTACTCCTTACCTTTATTTATCGCATTGCATAAGGTTACATTTCTGCCTTTCGAGACTAAGCGTTGTCTCTATCATGCATTTCCTTGCATTGCATAAGGCTACCTTTCTGCCTCCCGAGACTAAGCGCTGTCTCCGTATTGTATTTTATTGCATTGCATAAGGCTACCATTCTGCCTTCTGAGGTTAAACTCTACCTCCATCTGCATGGCTGAAATATCGCCACTTTATCTCTCTTGCATAGTTGAAAAACTGCCACCTCTTACTTACGTCTTGCAATCGGCTGAAATATCGCCAAACTTTATTTAAATTTCGCATCGACTAAAATATTACCAAACTTTATTTCAATTCCGCATCGGCTGAAATATCGCCAAACTTTATTTAAATTCCGCATCGGCTGAAATATCGCCAAACTTTATTTAAATTCCGCATCGGCTGAAATATCGCCAAACTTTATTTAAATTCCGCATCGGCTGAAGTATTGCCAACTTTATTTAATTCTCGGTATCGGCTGAAAAATCGCCATTTATATTTAAATCACCATTATCTCGATAATTATGCTTTCTGTCGGCTGAAATATCGACACTTTACATTTTTTCACATCAGCTGAAACATCGCCAGTTTGATTTAAATTTATGACGGCTAAAATATCGCTATTTACATTTTTATCCTTCGGTTGAAACATCGCCAGCGTTATTCAAAATTCTGTCGGCTGAAATATCGCCACTTAGATTTAACCTTCACATCGGATGAAACATCACCAAATTTATTTAAATTTCTACCAGCTGAAATATCGCCATTTACATTTTTTGCATCAGCTAAAACATCGCCAAATCTTGCATTTCATGGGCTGAAATACTGCCAAACCATCCAAGGGCATCATTGTTCGGAGGCACCATCTTCATAGCCCGAGAACACCATGCCATGGCCCGAGGACCCCACTTTTATCTTTTGCATATCATTATTCAAAGGCATCATGGTTCGGAGGGATCATTTTCATAGCATGAGAACATCATTTCATAGACCGCGAATCTTTATTATACGCGTCATGACCCAGGACGTCATGGTCTGAGGACGTCATCCTAACCGTCCGAAGGCAACATTCCTGGTCCAATGGGAACCTGCATCACGTTTAAATTCTGCACGATATACTTGTATTACTTAATTTCATGTACATCAGCAGGTAACAGCATTACAACAGGAGCGATTACACTCCGGTTTTCGCAAACCATCGGTCCCTGACCACCCTACCCTAACCTAAAATTTGCGTCCGTCTCTTTAAAATGTCCATCGGCACATTCCGTCGATGAATCTCAAACTACATATGACCTGATTCGTATAAAACCAGGGATATGTAGGCAGATTAGGAACCAGAGCTCGATCAAAACCTTTCAAGTCGTTTTTTCGGTCAAAATTGGCCATCATATCTTTACCCGACAACTCTTTCATCCTTCTCGGGTAAGGAGGGGCAGCTGTTGATACCCAATTTTTCCCTATACCTTTTTATATATTCAAAATATCCTTAAAATAGCACATATAGGCATATATAAGCATAGCTAAACTTTTGGCATTTCTCCTACTCTTTCAAAAGTTTTAAAATAAATTTATTGTCTATTTTTAACAGCATAAAATCAATAGTTACTCCCAAAATTATCCTTTTTGATGAGTAATTTATTCTCTTCTCATATTTACACCAAAATATAATTAAGGTGATTTTTGTATATATTTACAAATCTATTTGGTATTCTTAAAGCTAAATTGCATGTAATTGCAATTATAACATATTTTACGATTAATAATATTTTATAATTATAAAATTATTTCCAGTATTTTTAATTAACATTTATATAGTATTCGTTTGCTCAGTATTTTTAATTTTCTTTAAAATTATTATTATTATTTTTTATAAAATAAAAAAAGGAAAATTTGACTATAACACTTAGCCTATTGCTATTTCAATAACATCCCTTCTCCCTTTCAATTTTAGCCCCCAATTCGACCCAATTCCACCCCAGATTAAATGACCCAATTGCTAAAAATACCCAACCCACGACCCAATTGCTAAACCCGCCCGGTTTTCTTTTAAATCTGAGCCGTTGTTCATTTTGATCAACGGCCAATATCCTTCCATTCCTTTTTTAATCACCCAACCCCTCTAGCCCTAGGTCATCTGCACAAAGTCTCCTTTCTTGAAACCCCTCGTCTCTGAAACACTCTCTAACCTCTCCTAAGCCCTAATCACCTCCCGCTTTATCTCACCTCATTCCCATCGGAATCCATGGCGTCTCCAGCCATGGATGGCATGTGCTCACCCTCTATCACCCCTGATCCTAAGCTACTCAAGGTTTTGAGGCTTGACCTCAATGGTCTCTTTTTAGATCCATCTCAGATTCGTAGATCTATGGTTTTTCGGCCACGTTCCGGCATGTTCAAACACTAGAAGCTTGATTCCTGACCATTTCGACTCAGGATTTGATCTTGTTCTTCCAAGCCTTTCTCATTTCTAGGGTTTCTCTAAAATCCTAAGCCATTCGAGGTTCTTTCACCTTTATTTGTTTAGATATGTGCTATGTCTATGTTCTTCTTGATGTTTTGAGTGTTTTCCCCAAATTTTCTTTTCAAAAATCGTTGGAGTTCAAATTAGGGTTTCTGAAAGTCATTTGATTCTTCCTTTTCTTTTCTTTTAGATGTTTGTCTTTATTATGCTCGTATGTTTTCCTTATCTATTATGCATGTATTGTCCTTCTTTTCTTTTATATGTTTGCTCACATGATTAATCTGTGTTAAATTTTCCTCACTCTTCTACCATATGTATTTACTACTGAGTTTCTTGACTTTTGCTTTGCTGAACTTTGTTTGTGTTCTTGTTAAGCATCTTTCGTCTATTCCGAACTTTTCTAAGTTTCAAGTATCCAAAATATGTCCTTTTATGCTCAAATGAATTTTTCTTTCTTTGATTATTGCAATCTTGTTATCATGGTCTGTTTGTTTCTCATGAGACTCCTTGAGTCTGTTCACTTACCTTCGCATTTCTGTGTTTGATTCTATTTGAAACCCTAGAATTTGGGTGTTTCTTTGATAAACTGGATTAGGGTTTCACTTTGGTACCCTGGACCTTCAGACGCACTATGATTCTATGACTGAGTTCGTGTTCTTTTGTTTTATGATCCTAAACCTTGCAATGTTAGACTTTCTGTTTGATTTGTTTGCTTTATATATGAGAAACTCCTCTTTCAAAAAGGGTTTTGACAACTACTTGATTTATTTTGGACTCATTTGATGGGGTCTCGACTGATTGCTACTGATTTTCTCTGTTTGAGCCCTCCTCTACCTATTCCTGACCGAGTTAATTCGAATCAAACATGTTTACTTTGATTTTGTTAGTTGTCTGATTAATTCCTTTCCTTTCTCTTTACAAATCGAGTACTGTTGAATGCTTTCCTTAAATAAATCTTATGTATTTTCCCTTTATTATGCTACTATGAAAGATTTTACTCAAAGTTCCTTTCCTTATTTACATTCTCCCGTTTGAAATTGAATCCCCTAATTAAATGAGAATATTTGAGACTGATTTTTAAAGGTCTTCTTACCTTTCTTGCTTGTTCTTCTACACTATAAAAGGGGCTGCCCTTCTGCACCTTAGTAGAAAAAAAAGAGAAGAGAGGAAAACAATCAATTTTTGACACAATCAATTTTGAATACTTTCACACTATTTCCAACTGAATACTTTTTCCCACACAAACACTCGAGTTCTTGCTCTGAACTCATTCACACATAAAGTTTTTTCTCTCTCTGATTGTGGCTTGTTTGCAAGAATCCTGCTTTCTTTACTTAGTTTTTTTTTCTGAAAACTGGTATGTTCTTTGTTTAATTTCTGCCTCTCCCCCTATGTGTTTATTCTACAGTTCACCCTTTGTTTGGCTTATTGTCTAAATGATATAACTTTCTGCCAACTTTCTTCTTTCCTTGTTTCTGTTCTTATATGAATCCCTACCCTTGATCCCCCTTGTGTGGCTGAGTTATGGTTCCAAAATATGGCAATACTTGAAATTATTGATCATGGACATGAACTGGATCTCTGAGTCCTAAGGTCTTTCAATTCCCATCCCCATTTCCCTTTCTATGTATGTTGAGTTTGAGACTTTGGTCTGGCAGTGTCCTGATCACTGTCCAGGCCATGGCCTGACCTTCAATTGGTCCTACTCTTAATTGTTTGGCTGACAGGTTGGGCAGGGGTGTGCCAGCCTACCATATGGCTGGGTATGACCCCCAGCCTGCCCTGGCATTCCCTAATCCCTCTATTGCACTCACACTTGTTCCTAGATTCTAAGTTCTGCCCCCCTCTAATGAGCCTTGCTTTGGGACCTAGAGTTTCCTCTGAACTTGGACATTGGAGGGCTGGCTCTTCCACACTGCACTCTAATTCAATATTTTGCATGATACTTGGGTGTGAGCGGTGCCTGGAGTTCCTGAAACTCCTTGGAACTTTGACACACCATGGGTAAGAGAAAGGATTTGGAACATGATCATAGCAGTTGGCTCTTACCATATTATTAGACTTTGATTTCGAATTAGGCTCCTTGGATGCAGCTTAGGAGTACTGATTGTAATATTGCTTCCTGATTTTTTTTCAAATCATTTTGGTCTGTAATTACCTCTGGGGTGATTAGTGAAATGGGAAGGGTAACCATGTATGCAAAAGGGGGTAGATATCGTGCCTATAGGATTTCTAATTTCAATTTTTTCACATGTAGATAGCATTTCTATAGGATTTCTAATTTCAGTGTTTTCGCATGTATATCATGCCTATAGGATTTCTAATTTCAGCATGTAGACATCATGTCTGCCTATAGGGATTTCTAATTTCAGCATCCTCATATGTAGATAACATGTTTATAGGATTTTTGCATTCTCACATATAGATACCATGTCTATAGGACGCACAAAAAAGAAAAAACATGTCTGCAAGTCCTTTCTAATTTTGACATGTCCACTTCTCGCTAGGCGAACATGTTTATTGGTCGTAATAATCAAAAATGAAGCAATCAGATGTCATGTTCATGCAAAATCCAGCATTTAGATGTCATGCCTATAGAGTTTCTACATTTTTTTGTTATGTCTTCAAATGTGTTCTAATGCCGACAAACGCGTAGAAAGCATGCGTATAGGAATTAATAAAATCAGAATCACCTTACTTGTTACAAGTCTAAGACCTGTAGTAATAATGAATTACCAGTTATAAAATTCATGGTCACGTGCTGAAACTCGCTCTCTTTTCAGTGGTTGATAATGTTTTCCTAAATCAGTATGCATTGTTTCTCAAATCTGTAGGTGTCATGTCTATAGGTCATCGCATAGGCAAATAGGTATGTAGTAAATTAATTACGTTGGCCTTCGATAAGTTGTAGCTAGGTGAGCCTAATGTGAGTTTCTTGCCTGAAAATAATGTGATGAACCAGCCTGCCTAATGCTAAGCATAAATTTCGATCTAATCAGTACATGTAAGACGTGCTAAAATACATGATTTTATTTGATCTAAGGATACCTATTTAAGCCTTATTTGTTTATGCGCTCTCCCCAGATTTGCTATGTGTGTTTTGACAATCGCCTTAAAATTTTTACCTTTGAAATTGCAAAAAAGCCAAACATCCCTTCCCTTTAGGATTAGTAGTCCTATATACCTCCGGGATTGATAGGAATGGGACGGGTAGTAGCACGCAATAATAATCGAGACCAATTCACGCTTAATACCTTCACGGGTGGGAAAGGGTAGACATGGATATGATGATCACGCGATAACACTACGTGTATAAATGGTTACTGGCTGTTGCGTGGGGTGATCCATGTTATTTATAAACCTAGGACCCCTCTCTCTCTTTATGTGTTTACTTCTTTTTTTTAGAATTTCCTCTAAAATTTTTAGTTCTTTTAAAACCCGTCTTTCACTTTAATTATTTAAAATCTTTTTTGGTTATTAAATTTCCAGTACTGTTTCTTTTTCAAATTTTCGCCCCCCATTGCATTACTTTGTTTGATTATTTGTACCAATTATTTGATCCCCATTTTCCATACTTATATATTCCTTAAATAATTATGAAATCGACTATTTCCAAATTTCAGCATGTCTATTTAACTTTTACATTTCCCTTTATTTGCAATCATTACGTGAAAGCCGTCTTGTATGTTTATTTGTTGTTTACATTTAAAGTCACAATTGCAGCATGGCCGAGACCACACTAGTGGATCTTAGGGGGTGCCTAACACCTTCCCCTCGAGATAATTTTTAGCCCTTACCCGAACTCTGATTTTCCAACTAAAAACTCTTAGTGTCCTAATGCACTTAATCATTAGGTGACGACTCTTCAAAATTCAAAAACCCAATTCCCCAAACGGGAATGGAGTTGTCTTCCCAAATGTCATAAACCCGATTTTGCTTTTAGACAAAAAGGGGGCGTCGACAATAACACTCAAGAAGCTAGGTAAAGAAGTGCATGAGATAAATGAAGGAGCCATCAATGTGAAAGCTTTTGATGGGTCCTAGAGTTCCACCACCGGTGAGATTAGCCTGTGTCTGCAAATGGGACCAACTTGGTTTGAGGTTTACTTTTAAGTGATAGATGTGCCAGCATCCTACAACCTACTGTAGGGCGCCCTTGTATTCATTCTATAGGGGCTGTGGCTTCGACACTGCACTAGGCCGTGAAATTTGAATGGAATCACTAGGAAGTGATCATTCACGATGACGGCAACAATCCTATATATAGTCGTCGGGCCATTCCGGCAATAGGTGGAAGAAAAAAGTTAGGTAGAGAGACATACCACCACATCGAGCGAGTAAATACTGTTGACAAAGATAAGTGGTGGGACAGCAAGATTGATAGTATATTGAACTGGAGTCGGTACGAACCTGGCAAGGGGGTCGGCAAGAACCTCCAGGGGATTGCTAAACCCATAAAGCTCAAAAGCACGGCACAACTTTTGGCCTGGGATGTGATTACACTTGGGAAAAGTTTAACTACCGGTCGCCACCATGGCACAGTCCTTACTATCCACTGGAACAGCCAATACTGCCTTTGGAGCAGACTTTCCAACAGGCTGACATTGTTTATAGGACAAACGCAGAGGAAGCACTTGTTGCGGTGAAGAACTTGTTCTTAGAACATAATGACATGGACTGCTGTGTTGTTTTCGATTGGGGGGGGGGGAGGAAGGTCCATCCATACAAGCTGTAAGTAGAGGAGCATACCTTAACAATTGGACCGTCAGAACTGAACAGAGCCAAGTGAGCCTTGGGGTAACAAGGCTAAACAATCATCATGCAGTATTTTTGTTTTACTGGATGATTTTTCTTTTTGCATTTTTTATTTCCTCCAATAAGATGTTCTATGTTCAAAACAGCTATGGAACTTATCAAAGCATTCCGATTTTTTGTTATTAATCAACACTTATTATTATTTTTCTCTCATCACTTTACTTGCACATCATTACTATTACTTATCTTGATAAACCAATGACTGTGACATGCAATGAGACAACGCAACAAACAGACATTGACTGAGAAGAAGATGACATACCATAGGAGATTGTTAAAGAAGTTGAGAACTTCAAAAACAGACTTAAGTCCAACCTGGACGAGATAGAAATTGTTAACTTGGGAGATGTAGAGAATGTCAAGGAAACACAAATCAGCTTTCATTTGTCTCCATCAGAAAAGAAAGAATACACAGTATTTCTAAAGGAATATGAGGACATATTCGCCTAGTCATATGATGACAATACTGGTCTAAGTATTTCTATTATGGCCCATAAACTACCAACTGATCCGACATGCCCGCCGATAAAGCATAAGCTCAGGAAGTTCAAGCCAGATATGAGTTTCAAAATCAAAAAAGAAGTCACTAATCAAGTCAAAGCTAAGGTCCTCAGGGTAGTTGAATACCCGACATGGTTAGCCAACATCGTGCCAGTGCAAAAGAAGGACGGGAAGGTAAGAGTCACTGTCGACTACCGGTTTCTCAACCGGGCCTGTCCAAAAGATGATTTCCCTTTGCGAAATATACACATCTTGATTGGCAATTGCGCCAAGCATGAGCTACAGTCATTCGTGCATTGCTTCGCTGGTTATCATCAAATCTGGATGGATGAGGAAGATGTTGAGAAAATGACTTTGATTATGCCATGGGGGGTGTATTGTTACAAAATGATGACGTTCGGCCTAAAAAATGTAGGGGCCACCTACATGAGGGCCATGGCTATCATTTTTCACGATATGATACACAAAGAAATTGAGGTATACGTGGATGATGTCGTCATCAAGTCCAAGAAGTCCATCGATCATATGGAAGATTTGAGGAAGTTATTCAACAGATTGAGAAGGTACAACCTGAAATTGAATCCCGCAAAGTGTGCGTTTGGGGATCTTGCCGAAAAGATGCTTGGGTTTATTGTGAGCCACCGAGGAATAGAATTGGATCCATCAATGTTCAAGGCCATTCAAGAACTTCCACCGCCAAAGAACAAGAAGGACATGATGAGTTTCTTGGGAAGACTTAACTATATCAGCCGGTTCGTAGCACAGTCTACAGTTATCTATAAGCCAATCTTTAAAATGTTGAAAAAGGATGCCGCTACCAAATGGACTGATGACTGCCAAAAGGCCTTCAGCAGAATCAAGTAATACCTGTCAACACCACCAGTCTTGGTCCCGCCAGAGCCAGGTAGACCACTATTACTCTACATCGCAGTACTAGATGGAGCCTTCGATTGCGTTGTGGGGCAGCGTGATGAAACAGGGAGAAAGGTCCAGTCCATTTACTATCTCAGCAAGAAGTTCACTTCCTACGAAGCCCGGTATTCTCTTTTGGAATGTACCTCCTATGCTTTGACTTGGGTAGATCAGAAGCAGAGACATGATTTATGTGCATATACCACGTATCTCATATCAAGGATGGACCTTTTAAAGTACATCTTCCAGAAACCCATGCCCACTAGCAAGCTCGCCAAGTGGCAAATCCTGCTAAGTGAATTCGATATTGTACACGTAACTCAGAAGGCGATTAAAGGACAAGCATTGGCAGAACACCTTGCTGAAAATCCCGTGGATGGAGAACATGAACCTTTGAAAAGATATTTTTCCGATAAAGAGGTTTCATTCATACGAGAAGACATTGCAGAATCCTATGATGGTTGGAGAATGTTTTTTCGATGAAGCAGCAAATTTAAAAGGAGTTGGCATTGGAGCGGTCTTGGTGTCAGAAACCGGTCAGCATTATCCGGTATATGCCAAACTTAAATTCCCATGCGCACCAATAATATGGCCAAGTACGAAGCCTGCATCCTAGGGCTCAATATGGTCATTGACATGAACATTCAAGAGCTGCTAGTAATTGGAGATTCATACTTGCTTATACATTAGGTACGAAAAGAATGGGCAACCAAGAACTCTAAGATACTCTTGTATCTGTATCATGTACAGGAATTAAGAAAGAGGTTCACGAGGACGGAGTTCCAGCATGTTCCCCAGAATTAAGAATGAGTTCGCCGATGCATTAGCTACCCTATCATCTATGATACAGAATCTGGATAAGAATTTCATTCCAGTGATAATTCATAATCATCCAGCTTATTGTGCCCATGTTGAAGAGGAAGAAAATGGAAAGCCTTGGTTTCAGGATATCAAGGAATATTTGGCAAAAGGAGAGTATCCAGAGCTTGCCAAGCGTACTTAAAAACGCACACTTCAGAGATTATCCAACAACTTTTTTCACAGTGGAGGAATCATGTATAGGAGGACTCCTGATTTGGGATTACTGAGGTGTGTAGACACAAAGGAAGCATCCAAGTAGCTAGAGGAAATTCATGCTGGAACTTGTGGTCCACATATGAACGGTTTTGTCTTAGCAAAGAAGATACTCCGGGGTGGTTACTTTTGGATGACTATGGAAACAGACTGCATCCAGTATGTCCCAAAATGCTACCCTATCAAATACATCTAGACATGATAAAGGTGCCTCCAAATGAGCTTAATACAACAAGCTCGTTGTGGCCATTCGCCTCTTGGGGAATGGATTTTATTGGACCAATCGAGCATGCTGCTTCCAACAAAAACAGGTCCATCCTAGTGGTGATTGACTACTTCACCAAATGGGTTAAAGCAGCATCTTACAGAGCAGTGACTAAGAAGGTCGTGGCAGACTTTGTCTGCGACCGCATTGTTTGCCGATTCGGGATTCCAGAATCAATCATTATTGATAATGGCTCCAATATCAATAGCGACTTGATGAAAGCTATGCGTGAAACCTTTAAGATCAGACACAAGAATTCTACAGCCTACAGGCCTCAAATGAATGGAGCTGTGGAAGCTGCCAACAAGAATATCAAGAAGATATTGAGGAAAATGATAGAGAAGCATATTCAATGGCACGAGAAGTTAACATTTGCTCTATTAGGGTATCTCACCATAGTTCGCACATCAATCGGGGCAACCCTCTATATGCTGGTTTTTGGTACAGAAGTCGTCATTCTCGCCGAAATAGAAATTCCTTCCTTAAGGATCATACAGGAAGATGAGCTCGACGATACAGAATAAGTGAAGAGTCGTTAGGAGCAGCTAGAGCTTATAGATGGGAAGAGAATGAATGCAGTATGTCATGGTCAACTTTACCAAAACAGAATGTCCAGAGCCTTCAACAAGAGAGTCAAACCCAGAAAGTTCACACCAGGGCAGTTGGTATTAATGAAAATTTTTTCGCATCAAGATGAGGCCAAAGGGAAGTTCTCTCCCAAGTGGCAGGGTCCGTACATAGTTCACTAGGTTTTGATAGGAGGAGCCCTCATACTTGCAGAAATGGACGGAGAGATCTAGCCAAATCCAATAAATTCATATGCAACCAAGCACTACTATGTGTAATCTTTATGCTTTCCTGATATAATTGAACTACGTCTGACCTGATTCCCATTTAAGAGGGGATACGTAGGCAGCATTATGGGTTTAGTCATAATTAAATTAAATTTTCATTCCCCCCCCCCCCAAATTGGAAACTAGGGCAGAATTTTGAGGAGGGACCTCGAAATTCCGAAGTAATTTCAGCCGATCGCCGCACGAGCAACAGTTAGAAAAGTCAACCCATCAAACTGGGGCAGAATTTTGAGGAGGACCCTCAAAATTCCGTAGTAGGAGAGGTTGCAATGTCTCGAATCGCGTCACAGTTGTCGTTCATCTAAAAACTATTTTAAATATACATTTATGTTATGCTTTTACAAAATCATGCATGTTTATTATCAAAACTGCTTTTTTAGCAACAATACCACAACGATATAGATGGTATTGCCATATCAAAGCCGAACAAGTCAAGCAAAGCCAACGGGGATGCAAACTAACCTTCCCCTTTATAGAAATCATGATTTTTCTTTGGCTGCAGGCATAAAGATTACAAAATCATTGAACGCACTATCTGCCCATACAACAAATGTTGTTCGAGAACACAATTCTCTGAACCATTGCACTTACTAACATCTCCTATGAACACGCACCCATAATGTTCTGTATGTCGCAATGCTCCCAATAATTACCATGCCACAATCTGCTATCAGCTAAGAAACGCTACTGCCATTTGCTATTTTATTTCTTATATAAGGCAACCATTCTGCCTTCCGAGGTTAAGCTCTACCTCTATCTGTATTTCCATTGCATAAGGCTAACGTTCTGCCTTCCAACTTGCATAAGGCTAATATTCTGCCTTCCAACATGCATAAGGCTACTATTTTGCCTTCCAACTTGCATAAGGCTACCATTCTGCCTTCTGACTTGCATAAAGCTACCATTCTGCCTTCCGACTTGCATAAGGCTACTATTCTGCCTTCCGAGGTTAAGCTCTATCTCTATCTGCATTTGCATTGCATAAGGCTAATATTCTGCCTTCCAATCTGCATAAGGCTGCCATTTTGCCTTCCAACATGCATAAGGCTACTATTCTGCCTTCCGACTTGCATAATGATACCATTCTGCCTTCCGACTTACATAAGGCTACCATTCTGCCTTCTGAGGTTAAGCTCTACCTCTATCTACATCTATATTGCATAAGGCTACCATTCTGCCTTCTAAGGTTAAGCTCTTGCTTTATCTACATTCATATTTCACGGCTGAAACATCGCCACCTTGCACGACTGAAAGATCACAACATTGTACGGCTGAAAGATAACCACATTGCATGGCTGAAAGATTGCCACATTGCAGGCTGAAAGATCGCCATATGCTATCGCATTTCATTATCTGAAATATCACCAAATTATCCAAAGGCATCATCGTTCGGAGGCACCATCCTCATAGCCCGAGAACACCATGTCATGGCTTGAGGAATCTTTTGCATATCATTATTCAAAGGCACCATGGTTCGGAGGCACCATTTTCATGGCCCGAGAGCATTATTTCATCGCATGCGAATCCTTTATTATAGGCTTCATGGCCCAGGACATCATGGTCTAAGGACGGCATCCTAACCGTCCAAAGACAACATTCACGGTCCAACAGGAATTTGCATCATGTTTAAATTTGCGCACGATATATGCTTGTATTACTTATTTGCAGGTAAACCAGCAAGCATTAACCGTCCCTGTAGGAGCATTTCCATTCCAGCGCCCGCAACCACATTAAACCTGGCAACTCTCGTAAGCCTTTCACTCACCCTGACCGAAACATTGCATTCGTTCTTAGAAAGTACCTGTCAGCATACTCCGCCGGCAGATCCTGAACTACATATGGGCCTGATTCCTATAAAACCGGGGATATGTAGGTATCTCAAAAACCTAGGCACGGCCTATCATCTCCAAACCATGTCGTTCGATCAAAATTTGGGCATCATATCTTTACCCGACAACTCTTTCATCCTTCCCGGGTAAAGAGGGGCAACTGTTGATACCCAATTTCTCCCTATGTATATTTTATATGCAAAATACTCTCAAAATAGCACATGTATGCATATATAAGCATGTCCAAATATCTTATTATTTTTACTCAATTTTTAAAGATGTTTAAACTAATTTATTTCCCTATTTCATTCATAAAAAACCAATAATAATTACCAAATTATCATTTTTTGGTGATTCATTTATTGGATTCTACCCCAATTTGAATCCAAATTCCCTAGCCCAATTCCTATTAAACCCCGACCCCAAACCCAATTAAACTAACCCATACCCGGATCCCCCAATGATCAACGACTTCCCTTACCTAATTAAGCCCAAACGACCCCCTAAACCCTATCATTCCTCACAACACGCTGCCTCTGAATCCCCATCCACTCTACACCACCCTCAAACCCTAGCCGCCGCCACCCTAATCCTTCCTTACCTATGGCCTTCCAAGTTCATCGGAATCCTGTTCCAGCCTTCCATGGCTCCTTTGTATTTGTCCTTATGGTTTTATGACCACATCATAAAGGGCTTGGTCCAAACTTTGGTTGATGACTATTCTCCGGTCGTCTCTGATCTTTCTCCGGCCATCCATGGCCATTCGGGTCAGACCTTTGACTCTCCTGCTTAGATCAATGACTTTCAAGGCCTTTCTCTTCACTTGGGGTTCTTCTAAAACCCTAATCTCTAAGGTTCTTTTGATTTCTTTCAGATCTGCTTCAGATCTATGTTTGCTTTGAACTTCTAAGCATTTTTTCTCGAAGTTTCTTTTAAAACTCTTCTTCCTAAAACTCTTTATCTTTTCCGATTAGGGTTTTCTTATTAAGTTATTTCAAAACATTCTTTGATTTTTGACATGCTTTGCTATGTTTGCTCGTACTGTTTTCCTCTCTGAGTTTGCATGATAAAAACACTAATTTCTTCTGAGATTTCTGAGTTCATTTGTTAGTATTTGTTTTATTTACTTGTTTATCCTCTCTAGACTCAATTGGTGTTGGAAACCCTTATTTTTGGGTTTATTCGAGTTCCTGAGACTATTTGATTGTTTGATTGACTTGTTTATCATCTCTAGACTTGATTGGTGTTGAAAAACCCTAATTTCTTTTGGGTTCAGTCGAGTCTCTAAGTATTTGTGTAATTTATTTGCTCATCATCTTTAAACTCGATTGGTTTCAAAATCGTAATTTCTTTGGGGTCTATTCGAGTTTCTGAAACTGCTTGTGCAATTCATCTGTTTAAAGTCGCTCGACTTGATTTGAAATTCCTTTGTTTCGGCATCTCTTTTGTTTATGTGATTCTGGGTTCTTACTAACTTTGAAACTCGACTATTCTTTTTTAGACGGGTTTTTCACTTGACCCTTTGCATGCTTCTCATGCTCTCTCTTTTCTCTACTACTAAGTCAATGAAACTTGACCTATGTGACTATCATGCTTCGAATGTTTACTGTCTACTAACTTTGTGTTATTGTTGCATGTTGTTTCTCGTTGACAATAGTTTGGCCTTGCATGTCTAGTGTTTGTGCACTCTATTTATATGCTGAGCTGCCTTCTTGACTGATCTTCAATTTTGGACTGATTTCAAAACTTTCTTTATAAAATTCTGATTTCACTCGCCTATGAGGGTTAATTGATTCTTTTCCTTGTCTTGCCTTACTGAATCCCTTCCCAAAATTAGTATATTCCTACACTTAGACTTGATTACTTACTTAATTGTTTTAATACTTCTTTTATGGCAACTATCAGTTTGCTTAGAAATTGATTTCTTTCCTTACTATGAACCTGTCATTACCGTTAAGCAAGTGATCCTTTAATTAAAGGCAATCACTTGTATAATTGATTCTGAATTGTGATTGTTTCTATGTTTGTAGCTTATTACTTCTCTTTTACTCGTTGTCAAAAGCTATAAATACCCGGTACTTCTCTTCTTTCAAAGGCGCGAACAATTTTAAGTTCAGAACACACACTTACACTCAAAAAAACTCTCTCTTGCTTTACTGATACTTGTGCAACTGTCTGTTTAGCCGGCTAAAAGCCAAGGCTAGACTTTGGAGTCCTTATTATTTTTCTTTACTTCACTTTGCTTCTCTAACTGGTAAGTTTAGATTAATCTTCAGTATCAACAAAAACATGTTTATTTACTATTTCCTACAATTTTGCATGTTCCCTACTTGTGTTTAATTGAGTTTGATTCCTAAGCATGTTATAATTTGCCTCATTTTCCTTTCTTTGAAGTTGTATTTCCCTTTTGTATGAGCTTTATCAGTCCCTTATGAAACCCAAACCCCATATCCCCTATGTGTTTGGTATCTTTGGTTGGTTTAAGGCATGGCAGCATTAGACAATGCTGTACATGACCCAAACCTGATTCCATGGGATCATAACCTCTAGATGTTTTGTGTGTTTATGGGCATGCCAACATCACTTACTGTTGTGCATATCTAGACTTGATCCCTTTCAGGGTCATATGCTATTTGCACTGTATTCCCACACCCCTACCCCGTTTCGTGCATTTACTGATACTACATAATTTTAGGTAGTATTTTTCAAACCACCCTTACCCCCTACTTCTCTTAATCCAGTTTTAAATAACTTTCTGCTCCTGCACTTCCACTCTACTCTTAGACTTAGGTTCTGCCCCTCTTGTATGAGCTCTACTTTGAGACCCATGAGCTCCCTTTGAACTTAGACACATAAGGGTTGGCTTTTTCCACACTGTACTCATCTCTATCTATGCAACATGGGTGTGAGCACTGCCCGGGGTCCTTTTGAGACCCTTAGGGAACTTTGACACACTCAAGTCTGAGAGGCTTTGAAGCAATAGTATCTTAAGCCAGCTTATTCCATAGCTCAGGGAGGAAAGAAGCAGGCTTCCTCTGGTTGTATTTTTATGTATTTTTTATGTAATTTAGTATTCTTGGTTTGTAATAAATTTATAATAAACACTCTGGGATGGATAGTGAAAAGGGTTGGGTAATTATGCATGTTCAAGGGTAGAAAACATGTCTATAGGACTACTTTTAATTCTGCATATTTAAATTGCATTTAGAAACTATGTCTATAGGATTTACTTTAAATCCTGTTTGTTCAAACTCACATCTAGATAACTTGCCTATAGGAATTAGCTAAATTTTACATGTTTGTTACCATTTAGATATCATGTTTTCAGGGCCCAATTGGTTATACTCCTGAATCATGTTAAAATCAGTATACTGTATAGAAATCATGCCTATAGGAATTCCCAATTAAAAACCTGCATGTTTCCATTATCTACTAGATATTATGCCTACTAGGTTTAACATCGTTCATTTAGATATCATGCATGTAGGGTTTCATTCATTTAGATATCATGCCTATGGGAATTAAATTCACTCATTTAGACAGCATGTCCATAAAGTTTAAAATCAGCAATAATGGATACCCTCATCTGCAGAAACTGAAACTAGCCTAATTTTAAATTCGTCTTCTCTCAACCAGTTTTTAAGTAACTTATTCTCTTCTTGTTAACATGATTTAGCAAGCATGCATCAAACTCCTCGTTTTAAATTTGTTATTGTTTTGCCACATTTTGAATCTATATTAGATATCATGCTCCTAAGATCTCACCTAAACACTTAGGCAAGCCTTAGGTAATAATATTGATAAAATTGAACTCGCCTCTGTTAATTGTTAATTGCTACAACCAGCAGGCAGGCCTGATTTGTGTTTCCTTACTGAGTCATGTAATGGGCCAGGACTTCTACAACAACAATGATCTCCTTACCTCAAGTATTTTGCTAGAGTTATTCTTTACTTGTTGTTTGAGTCATGCTATTGGATTACTTTGTTTGAGCATATATATTTGAGCCTTCATTGTTTATGTGCTCCCCCTTTAATGTGCAATTTTTATGTGTTTTGTATGTCGCCTTAGATTTTTCACCTTTGAAACTCCAAGTAAGCCAATATCCCTCCCTTTAGGAATAGTAGTCCTAAGTGCCTCCGAGACTGATAGGAATGGGGCAGGTAATAGCATGCAATTGTGGTCGAGACCAGTCCGCACTTTAGTACCTTAATGGGGTAGAAAATGGTAGATATGGATATGATGACCGGTGCGCTAATATCACGCGTAGCCCCTCTTCCGAGGAGTGATTATCAGGTATTGCATTGATGTGATCCATATTATAAATAAACCTAAGACCCCCTTTTCCTTATTCCTTTTTCTTTTTAAAGCATTACAACTCCTTCTTTTCAAAATCAGCCTTTTAATTGCTATTTCTAACTTTGTTTATTTTCAAACAGTTGTATATTAAAATCCCCTCTTATTTGAGCCTTCTCTCTTTATATGTTGATTGAACCAAATTCACAAAGAACTATCTGTCCGAGAACCACACTAGTGGATCTTGAGGGTTGCCTAACACCTTCCCCTTAGGATAATTTCAAGCCCTTACCCTATATCTTGTTATCAAACGAACTTAGAAATAAATCTTGAAGGTGTCCTAATGTACCATAAATCATTAGGTGGCAACTCTTCAAAAATGCAAATCCTAGTTCCCAAAAGGAATGAGTTGTCTTATACCCAAAAATGTCACTAACCCGGCTCTCCTGACGCGAGGAGGGAAAAAAGGGAGCGCGACAATATGTTGAGGAAATGTGATTAGAAATAGATAAGAATCACTTACCCAAGCTTTGTAGGTGCAAATCCCCTCTCCAAATCGCCTTATAGTGAGTCTACGATTCAAAAATGAGAGAATGAGAGATAAAATCTCGACTTTCAACCCTTATGTTCAGATACGGTTACCGCAATTTGTGATATGGGTTTGCAATTACGAAGAAAATCTTGCAATTGAGGCACTGACATGCCTGGGAATGTGACGACCTGACCCGTTGTCTCATGGGTTACCACTTCGTTTCCCCCATTTTATGCTTCTTCATATTTCATTATCAGTATTTAGTGAGTAAGAGTTGATTTGGATTGGTTTTAGTAGAAAATGAGATACTTAGTCTCTTTAAGGAAGATTTGGATTAAAAAAGTCAACTGGATGTTGACTCATGAGTCAGAATGCTCGGATGTGATTTCCGGCGATTCAGTTAGCTTCGGAGGATGATTCGTGACTTAAGAGTGCAATCGGAAGTGATTGTGGAGGTCCGGTATAGAATTAGGCTTGAATTGGCGAAGTTAGTATTTTGGCAAATTCCTGTTGATAGGTGAGATTTTTATCCAAGGGTCGAAATGGAATTCCGAGAGTTGCAGTAGCTTCGTCATGTTATTTGAGATATGTGTGTAAAATTTCAGGTCATTCAGAGGTGGTTTGGTTGGGTTTTTTATCAAATGTGTGTTTCGGAAGATTTTGAAGAACTTAGGCTTGAATTCGGTGAAAATTGATGATTTTAGTATTGTTTAATGTGTTTTGATGATTGGAACAAGTTTGAATGATGTTTTAGGACGTGTTGGTGCTTTTGGTTGAGGTCCCGAGGGACTTTAGGTGATTTCCGATAGATCACAGAGAGTTTCGGACTTGGTAATGCAGCAGCAGTTGCAGGCCAGATTTGGCCTTCGCGTTCGCGCAGAGTTAAATTCCAGAGCTCCGCGTTCGCGGTGAGGACCCCGTGTTCGCGTAGAAGAAGGGTTGGGCTCCTGAGTCTTGTGCTTCGCGTTCGCGTCAAGGGCATCGCGTTCACATAGTGATATCAGCTAAGGCATCACGTTCATGGGTGGCTCACTGCGTTCGCGAAGAGGAAATTTGGTTAGTGGAATTTTTGGGCATCGCGAACGCGAGAAGGCCCTCGCGTTCTCATAGAAGAAAAGTCACTGAGCAGAATGGGTTTTAATGATATTTCATCCGCGAGCCTAAGTTATTTTCCTCCATTGTTGAACATCTTGAGACCTTTTTGGGAGCAATTGAAGGGGGTTTCGACTGGGATTGACTGGAGGTAAGTTTTATGATTTAAAAACATGATTATTATGAGAAATTAACAAAGAAATTCATGAAAATTAAGCCTAAAATTGATGAACTAGGACTTGAGTTTTGATATTTCAAATTGGGATTTGACGGGTCATTTGAGCTCGGATTTAAGAGTTCTTGGTATGTATGAACTCGTGAAAAGATGAGGAATCCATTGATGTTAATTTTCTGATTTTTCGAGAAGTGGGCCTGGGGCTCGGGTTTTGCAAATTTCGTAATTTTCGATGTTCTTCGATTCTTTTCGATTGGGTTATGTTCCCTTAGCCTGTTGTGATGTATTCGCTCTGATTTTGGATAGATTCGATGCGCATGGAGGCCGATTCGAGGGGAAAAGGCATCGCGAGATAGAGATTTCACCGGTTCGAGGTGAGTAATGATTGTAAATGATATTCTGAGGGTTTGAAACCCCGGACTTGCACATCATAGTGCTACATTGAGGTGACTTACACACCGGATAGCGAGCGTGGGGAAGAGCACCATTGTGATTGTGACTCGGTACATCCCGATTGATGAATTTACTGCATATTTGACTGAAATTACTTGTTATCATCATAATTTGGGCTGATTGCTATATTTGGGTTTCGTGCCAATTATTTGAACCCTTCAGGGATTGTTGTTGATAATTCTTCACTGATTTAATTATGTATTTGAACTAAGTCATGTATTTTCCACTATTTTAAAAACTCAGCAAACTTATTACGCCTTAAATACTCGAAATGATATTTCCATAAAATGTTTTGGGCCGAGCATCATACTTTATCGTTGCCCGAGTGGCTTACGTGATTTTATTGACAGAGTAAGGCCAAGGGCCTATATTGTGAGGATACTTGTGGATCGGGCTGCACGCCACAACAATACTATATTGATATTGATTCCGAGAGCCTGATCGATATCACGAGATGGCTTGATATTGCACTTGGGCTGTAGGAGCCCCTCCGGAGTCTGTACACACCCCCAATGAGTGTCGTCGACGTTAAATGGATTGGGCTACACGCCGCAGTGGTACCGGTACTGTTTGATGTGTTTATCTTATTTCATTTGTCTGTCATTATATGCTGTTGTGCTTCTTTTTTCAATATTTACCAGTTGTTCTGGTATTATCTGATAACTGAGTGTGGTGCCCGAGAGGCGGACTTCTGTGCTTATCTGCACTATTTGTTTTTGCATTCATTTGCATAACTGTTGAAAAGGTTTTATAGCTTCACTGCTTTCTCTCAAAGGGCTTTTCACTGCTCCTCTATAGCATGATGGTTTGCTTTACGTGATTTCTTACTGCTCAGTTGTTATTTACTATTATTACTCACTGAGTTGGAGTACTCACTTTACTCCCTATACCTCGCGTGCAGATGCAGGTATTTGTTCACCCGGTAGCGGGTTTTGGATGATCAGACGCAGAGCTATAAGAGTAGCAAGGTGACTGCCTGCGTTCGCAGTACCATTCTTCTCTCTTTTGGTTCATTATTCCGGATTTGTATATTTTAGGTCTTGTAGTTGTATTCATACTCCGATAGATGCTCGTGACTTGTGACACCGCAATTTGGGCTGTTGGGTTGTAATTTTGTTAATTAATATCATTAAGTCGTATTTTTGCTGTTCATTTGTGCTTAACTATTTTTAAAGAGACGAGTTGGGTTATTTGGCTGGCCTTATCTTCACGAGAGGCGCCATCACTATCAGTGCGAGGTTTGGGTCGTGACAGGGAAGCTCTTCGCTAATATGAAGATGAGTTTGCAACTGCGAATCATGCTGCCCTCGCAAAAGAGACATATTTGTCGCAAATGCAAACTACCCAAGATCCCAGACCACTTTGTAATTGCGACACCTAAGGCCCCCTGCTAAGCTCGCAATTGCGAACCTAGTGTTCTCAAATGTGACATCAGAGGCTGCTGCACACCAATTTTCTGATTTTCAATCCAAAACACTCTGATACACATCTGAAACTCACCCAAGCTCTCAGAGCCGAAACCAAACCTCAAGACAATTCTAAAAATATCATATGAACTCGCTCGCATGATCAAAATAAAAAAATAATATCTAAAACTACGAATCAAATACTAAAACACATGAATTTCAAAGTAAAGTTCAAGATGTTTTAAGTTATAACCAAACGTCCAAAACGTATAAAATAAACTCCAAACAATACAAAATTTTGTAGACAAATTTTAAATACCATAACGGACCTAACTCAAAAGCTAAAAGTCAACCTACGGTCAAACCTTTCAACTTCAAATTACCTAATTTCGGCAAATCAACATAAATCACCTACGAACTTTCACAATCGATTCCGAGCATTCACCCAAGTCCTAAATTACGATACGAAGCTATCGGAGCTATAAAATACAATTTCGGGGTCGTTTTCACAAAAGTTAAAGCTTGGTTAACATTTCTAATTTAAACTTGTAAGTCAATGATCAAAGGGTCCAAATCAACTGGAGAGCTTCCTGGAACAAAACTAATCAACCCCACAAGTCATAAAATCATAAACACATATGTGTGAAGTAGTAAAAGCGGTAACGAGATAAAATTGCACAAAATGACCGATCATTTCGTTGCAATATTAGTTACTAACTTCTAATTATTAATTTTTTAAATATGCAATTTAAATACATAGTTAAAAATAACAACTACTCTTTCTTATATGTACATATACTTTTTATACATAGGAATTTGATTACTCTATATTTAGAAATTTGATAACTCTATATTTTACTATTTTTATTTTCTAATCATTTGTATAAATAATTTTTTCCAAAAGATTATTCTCTAAGCTCATATCTAATTTTTTTTATAATTACATGAGTTGATAAAAAAATAAATATATTATTTATAGTCTTATTAATTTGGTTAAGTAGTAATATTATTTATCTATAAGATATGAATTATTTTATGATATTATATTTACTAATTTCAAATTATTTAATATATCTTTCAGAAATTTATTTATTTAAAATACCTCATAATAAATTAAATTTGATATTTACCATTTGCATATATGTTTCTCATGCAGTAAACTTTTTTACATGTTAATTTGAAAAAAAAAAGCTTCTTTAACTGTGTGCACTTATCCAACAAAACATGAAAGTGGGAATTGCATTTTAATTATATCATCACAAACAAACAATTTAATTACTATACTACGTAATTATCAAGGAATGTAATTATTACCCTTGTAATTACACCGCCAAAGTAATTACACAACATTCCAAACAGAAGAATGGTTGAGACAACAAACATTCATCTCGTTCGTCCTTTTAGAAATTAGGAGATTGTAAAAAAAAATTGTTATAATTATCTTTTCCTTTCTATCTGGTTTAAATATGCTTGATATTAAGAAAGGATTTCTTTAAATTATTTTCAAAGAAAAAGTCAACCAAACAGCATTAGAAAAAGATTTGTAGTTTTAGAGCCTGTTTGGCCAAGTCGTAAAAAACTGCTAATTTTGAAAAGTGCTTTTGTTCAAAAATATTTTTTCTAAAAGTATTTTTGCAAAAGAGCAGTTTGTATTTGGCCAATTCGTTTGAGTAGTGCTTTTTTTTGAAGCTTATTGTGTTTGGCCAGTAATTTAAAAACGCACTATTAAGTATCAAATTACAAAAAAGGACAGTAAAGGTTCAACTTACGATTAGTATTATTTAGAAAGAAAAACTTGTTTAAAAAATTATTATAAATAAATTCAATTAAAATATAAAATGTAATATAAAAATATAAATTAAAATTTTCAATAAATATAAAATATAACAACAACAACAACCCTGTAAAATCCCACAAGTGGGATTTGGGGAGCGTAGTATGTAAGTAGACCTTACTCCTACCCCGAAGGAGTAGAGAGGCTGTTTCCGGAAGACCCCCGGCTCAAGATGATAAGAAAAATAATAAGAAGAAAATATTAGTTTCACCATCGAAATCATATGAAAAATAGGAACATAAAATGCAGAAGGAAAAACGCAAAACAAAAATGATGGCTAATAGATAGGTCCTGCGCCGAAAAGAGAAAATAGTACAACACGGCAATGCCCCTAGTTATTTCAAATAAAAATCCTACCAGACTAGGCTTAAAACAGTACAAGGTAACGCAAGACGCAACTACCTCCTAGCCTACCATCGTAATACTCGACCTCCACAACTCCCTATTCAAGTGTCATGTCCTCGGAAATCTGAAGCCTCGCGATATCCTGCCTGATCACATCTCCTTAATACTTCTTAGGTCATCATCTACCTCTTCTCGTTCCCTCCACAACTAGTCGCTCACACCTCCTTATTGGAGCATCTGGGCTTCTCCTCTGTACATGTCTGAACCATTTGAGCCTCACTTCCCGCATCTTGTCATCAATGGGAGCCACGTGCACCTTCTTCCGAATATCGTCATTTCTAATCTTGTCCTACCTAGTGGGCCCGCACATCTACCTCAACATCCTTATTTCTGCTACTTTCATCTTTTGGATATGTGACTTCTTAACAGCCTAACACTCAGCCCCATATACCATGGCCGGTCTAACCATCGCTTTGTAGAACTTACCTTTGAGTATTGTTGGCACTCTCTTGTAACACAAAACTCCGGATGCTAACCTCCACTTTATCCATCCTACCCCAATACGGTGAGCGATCGATCCCCCATCCCCCATGGATAACCAACCCAAGGTACTTGAAGCTGCCTCTGCTTGTGATAACCTGTGATTCAAGCCTCATATCCACGCCCACTTCCCCCGGCTCAATGCTGAACTTACACTCCAAGTATTCCTTCTTCATTCTGCTCAGCTTCAAACCATTAGACTCAAGGGTTTGTCTCCAAACTTCTAATCTCTCGTTAACATCAGCTCGTGACTCATCAATTAGAACTATGTCATTGGCAAATAGCATGCACCATGGCACCTCCCCTTGAATATGGTTTGTTAATGCATCCATTACCAAGGCAAATAACGATGGACCGAGCGCAGAGCCTTGGTGTAACCCCATTTCAACTGGAAAATGCCTAGAGTCGCCTCTTACTGTCCTAACCCGAGTCTTAGCCCTATCATACATGTCCCTAATTGCCATAATATAGGGAACCGACACACCTTTTGCCTCCAAGCATCTCCAGAGAACTTCTCTAGGAACCTTGTCATATGCTTCATCTAGGTCAATAAACACTATGTGCATATCTTTCTTTCTCTCTCTGTACAGTTCCACCAAACTCCTAACAAGGTGTATATCTTCTATGGTAGAATGACCCGGCATGAACCCGAACTGGTTGTCGGATACAGACACTGTCATCCTTACCCTCGCTTCAACGACCCTCTCCCATACTTTCATGGTATGGCTCAGTAATTTGATACCTCTATAATTGTTACAACTTTGGATATCACCTTTGTTTTTATACAATGGAACCACCGTACTCCACCTCCACTCATCCGGCATCCTTTTCGCCTTAAAAATAATATTAAATAACCCAGTCAACCACTCCAAACCTGCTCTCCCTGCACACTTCCAAAATTCCACTAGAATCTCGTCTGGCCCGGTTGCACTACCCCTACTCATCTTACGCATAGCCCCCACAATCTCCTTAACCTCGATGCGCTTGTAGTGCCCGAAGTCATGGTGACTCTTATAATGCTCCAATTCGCCTAGAAAAATATCCCAGTCCCTTTTTTCATAGAAGTTTATGGAAGTAAGTCTGCCATCTCCTCTTAATATAGGCATCTTCCATTAGTATCTTACCATCTTCGTCCTTGATGCATCTCACTTGGTCAAAATCCTGAGCCTTCCTCTCTCTAACTTGGCCAGCCAGAATAGCTTCTTCTCCCCGCCTTTTTCCCATAGTTTCTCGTACATATGACCATAAGCCACAGTCTTAGCCTCTGTGACTGACAATTTAGCTTCCTTCCTAGCTACCTTATCTATCTATGCATGCTCACCTCTCCTCCCCACCTATGCTCCCCACTAACTTCCTGTATCTCCTTTATGCCCACCAGAGACACCGGTCGAGACACCTAATACCTCTCTCGCAGATGCCCTTATACAGTCTGATGTTGCTGACCACATAGTGTTCGCATATACAATGCTCCTCTAGGCACCCATAGCCAACATATGCCACTCCAACTCTTGGACTTTATCCTTAGTCAAGGCTCCCCACCTGATTCTTGGTATTCTCCGAGCAATCCATTTCCTACTCTTTAACCTAATACCAACGTCTATCACTAAGAGTCTATGTTGCGTCGCGAGTGTCTCACTCGAAATCACCTTACAATCCTTACACAGCCCGCTGTTAGACCTCCTGAGGAGGAGATAGTCAATCTGAGTCTTCGCCACCATATTTTGAAAAGTAACCAAATGCTCATTCCTCTTCGGAAATCTAGAGTTCGCAATATAGTCAATCTGAGTCTTCACCACCATATTTTGAAAAGTAACCAAATGCTCATTCCTCTTCGAAAATCTAGAGTTCGCAATCACCAACCTGAAAGCCTTAGCGAAGTCCAACAGCATGGTACCCCCTCCGTTCCCCTCTCCAAAACCAAAGCCTCCATTCACCTCACCATAACCACCTGTGGTTTCCCCAATATGACCATTGAAATCCCCTCCTATGAATAGCTTCTCGGCAGGCGAAACCTGGCGCACAGTCTCATCTATCCCCTCCTAGAAGTGTCGTTTAACCTCCTCTTCTAGGCCCGCATGTGGCACATAGGTGCTAATGATGTTAAGGGTGTACTCACCAACTACCAACTTAATAACCATCAATCTATCATTCACTCGTCTAACTTCGACCACAGACTCTCTAAGTTCCCTATCCACCAAGATACTCACTCCATCTTACCTATCTTGACTCCTCAGTACCAAAGTTTATACCCATCCGCATCCTTCGCACTCGACCCTACCTACCTTGTCTCCTGGACACACACTATATTGACCCTCATCTTCTGGAGTATCTTTGCCAACTCTATTGACTTACCCATCAATGTACCTACGTTCCATGACCCGGTTATTAACTTATAGACACTCTTGTTTCCTTTACCTCCCTTGCCTCCCGACCTACCCCCTAACCCCTACCCTACCTCCCGCTCCCCCTGAGGGCATGACCTCGCTTGACTATCCCAGACCACAGCCACTATACCTACGATAGACAAAGGGGAATCACTAACACACACAAGGCAACAGACCAAGCTATACGAACACACACTACAACTATAATCTCACTAATACGATGGATAAACAAATAGGAACAAAGATAGCAACAATTACTAACACAAAAGGAAGATGAATAAGGGGAGGTACCAAGTCCCGCTAGTAGAACTTGGGGATTGCCTTGGTATATACAACGATGTTGCATCCACCTAGCACGTTCGCGTCCAACTCCTGCCGACCCTTATTGACCCATATCGGGGTTGTTCCTTTTGTCCGCACATGCACGTCCTGCTCACTTCTAATAGGCAGTCACTAACCTGGACTTTCAGCTTCGTGTATTCCGTATGCTAAGAAACTCGAAGCACTTACCTTGTTCCTGCAGCTAGAATGATCTACTGCTTTTACGGGTGCACTTCCCCCCGCCACAAAACGGCCACAAAAATGCTACCTGTAACATAGAAAACATACCACGGGAACAAGAAAAATAATGGAATACAGGGCTGCCACTGTCACCACTGATGAACAAGAATCTGGTGTTGGCCCAATTAGATTCACCGGACTAGTCTTGTCGCCGAAAAACACTGGCGGGGCAGAGACACAGCGGGCAGAGAAAGGAGAAAAAAAGAAGAAAGAAGGATAAAAGGAGAACAAGGGAGGGGGTTGGGCTGCAAGCGGACTAAACAGAAGAAGAAAGAATAAACGGCGCCGGCGCGGGGACAAGTCACCGGAAAAATGGCTGCTTTTAGGGTTAAAAGGTAGGAGAAGAAGAAAAAGTGAAAAAACGAGAAGAGAGAAGGGAGGAGAGTGCCACGACCCGGATTTATCCCAGCATCGGGCATCGTGATGGCGTCTACTAACGGAGCTAGGCCAGCAAAACTTTATACATTCTCTATCAACATCACCAATAAAATATACTGTCAACAATTAATAAATCCGGTAGACTTTCAAGTTTAATAAGATAATATAAGAATGCGGAATTTCAAAAACACATCACTACCCCAAAACCTGGTGTCACTAGCTCACGGACTACTATAGAATACTACAACTAATCTGAATAAATAAAAATACATAAGTCTGTTTCGAAACAATGAAAACAAACTGAAATAAAGGAAAGGGACTTCGGCCTGCGAACGCCAGCTAGGCTACCTCGAAGAGTCCCCGGGCTGATGATAACTCCTGGAATAAATATCCTACTGC
>MU700530.1:33178-49074 GCA_026770625.1 Nicotiana glauca | reverse complement strand
TTCTTTTATATTCTTCCCCGAAATTTCCCCAACTCTCTCTTTCCCTCCCCTTCTGTATTTCACTCACCCAAATCTCATCCCCCACCACGCGCCGCCATTTTCCCATTGCTCGCCACTGCCTCGCCGCCTCGCCACCCACTGCTCGTCGACCACCACCACTACCGCCCCTCTCTCTCTCCTTCTCCACCTAAAAAAAATCAAGGTTAGAATTATAACCTTCAATCTTTGTTATTTCTAGTATGTGTGTTATAATATTTGATGTATTGTGGTTTATTTTTTCGATTAGCGTTTCAATTCTTTGAACATTGTATTTTATTGAGGATTAGGGTTTAGGTCTTGTTTAAATTAGTTTTGTTAATTAATTTTATTAACTAATTAGTTTAATTAGTGTTGAATTTAGTTTAGTTAGATTTGAATTATACTTTGTATTTTCTTGATAGTTTAGTTAGAATCTAGGGTTTAGGATATGAATTGAATCTTTAGGATATGAATTGGACTTGTAGTTTATCACAACCACTCGGCTAACAAACATCAGTTTTACTTCCACTTGCGGTCCATCAAGCTATGTCGCAGTCACAGGGATCGCAACCATCTTCATCAGCGACTCCATCTATTTCAGGCCTTCGCCTGCGAGATAGTAGCTCTGACCCCCCTACACCTTCCACACATGCCTCTTATATACATGCTTCGAACGATGATGCTGATGATGACGAGGAGGTGCATTATGATCAATATGGCACGATCATCAAAGTCCCTAAGGGTGATGGGTAACAGTTATTTGTTATTTTTACGTTTATTATTTTATACAATTTGTACTAAGATATTAATGTATTTTTTTTTATTAAATTGCAGGTTCATCCCGAGTAATATTACTACGAGCATAATCACCAAATCCACCAGAAAGCTTTATGATGTCACTTATGCGGCTTGGAGTGACTTCCCATTCTCGCTGAAGGAGCAAATTTTCAATCAATTTAAGGTATAAATATTCTTTTAAGCAGTATAATTATTTATATTTATGATATTTTCATATATTATTTAACTTTTCAAATACAGAACAAGTGTGCATGGGAACACCGCTATAGCGCGAAAGTGGCTGCAAATTTTCTTCACAAAGTTTGCAAGCGATTGTCCCATAGTTTCTCCAAAGCTAGAAAGTTGAACCAAAAGCCTGACTGGTTGCTTCAGAATTTTTGGGAGGATTTGCGAAGGCAATGACTTACTACAAAGTTCTTAGAAAATAGCGAAAAAGGAAAGAAAGGTCGTGCATCTGAGAAGGGAGGATCCTTGCACACTGGAGGTGTAATCAACCTAGGGACAATAAAAAGAAGATTGGTACATAATTGTTTAATTTATTTTAATTTCAAAGTATATCTATTCTGTTTATTAACTAAAACTTATGAGTTTTCAGGAAAAGGAGTTGGGGCGTCCAATGAACCAAGATGAGCTATTCAAGGAGACTCGTATTGTAAAGAAGATGAAAGAGATGGATCAACAAAGGTGGATCGAGGGCCGAGCCTCAACTGTGCATGTAAGTTTTCACTTTTAATTAAGTATTTTGATTTACCTTTTTATAAATTTTGAAATACTAATTCAATGTAATTTTTCTTATAGGGTCGCTTCACAGCTGATGTGAAAGAATTCATACGCAGTCAGCCACCTAATGAGTCGGGCGTGCCAATCTAACCTTCGAACGAGGATGCTGAAATAATCTGGTGGAGGCTGCTGGCAGTCCAAAATGGGGGAAGGTATACGGGCTTCCTACTAATAAATTCCATCGCTATAAGTGTGGAATGCAAGTAATAGGGACTGCCTCGCATGATAAGAAACTTGATGGGGAGAGCCTCTCTGTTATGCGGGAGACTGTGGCAAAGCTCACATTCGATCTAGAAACGGTCAAGGAAAGAGAAAAACTTAGAGATGCTTAGTACATTGGCATGAAAGCTCAGTACCAGGGCATGCAAGAGCAACTCAAATCTCTCCTAGCTTTTGGAGGTTTTTCGATTCCCCGGTCTCGTGATGCATAGCCAGAGGCTCGACTTGGACATTAGCGTTCCTTCTGTCCTCCACGTGCTCATTCCTCCCGTCCTCCCCATGATCGTTCTTCCCGTCCTCGACAAGTAGACCCTTCTGTATACCGTCTTGTTGATGAAAGTTCATTAGACGGTGATTATAATGATGTTGTACAAAACACTCATTCACTTTTATATACTTTGAACTAGACAAATAGAACCGGTTTTCAAATGGGCTTGTAATAAGCGTTAACCTAGTTTTGTTAGCATAATGTGTTAGTTCAATTGAACTTTATACTTTGTTGGTTTTAATGTTGTTGTTGTTGTGTTGTTGTTGTTGTTGTTGTGTTTTTGTTGTGTTGTTGTTGGTGGTGGTGGTGGTGGTGGTTTTGTTGTTAGTATTGTTGTTTTTGTTGCTTGTAATAGGGAATTTGGTATGCTGACAGGTGGTGTTGTGTGACGACCCGACCCGTCGTCTCATGTGTTACTGTCTTGTTTATTGCTTCTTAATATTTTATTATCGGTATGTGGTGTGTGAGAGTTGATTGAGATTGGTTTTGATAAGAAATGAGGCACTTAGTCTCCTTAAGGAAGGCTTAAGTTGGAAAAGTCAACCGGACGTTGACTTATGAGTTAGAGGGCTCGGATGTGACTTCTGGCGATTGGGTTAGCTTTGGGGGATGATTTGTGACTTAGGAGTGCGATCGGAATTGATTTTGGAAGTCCGGTGTAGAATTAGGCTTGAATTGGCGAAGTTAGAATTTTGGCGAATTCCGGTTAATAGGTGACATTTTGATCCGAGGGTCGGAATGGAGTTACGAGAGTTGCAGTAGCTTCGTTGGGTGGTTTTGGATATGTGTTCAAATTTTCAGGTCATTCGGACATCGTTTGGTCGGGATTTGATCAAAAGTGCATTTCGGAAGTTTATGAAAAACTTAGGCTTTGATTTGGTGAAATTTGATGATTTTGATGTTAACTATAGTGATTTGATGATTCAAGCAATTTTAAATAAGGTAATAGATCATACTTGTGCTTTTGGTTGAGGTCCCGGGGGCCTCGGGGTGATTTCGGGTGGTTAAACGGTGAATTTGGAGTTTGTTGCTTGGAACAGGTTTGCTGGTTCTGTTGTTTCCGCATCTGCGGAAAAAGGGGCCGCTTAAGCGGTTCCGCAGATGCGGCTAGGTGGTCGCAAAAGCGGTCCTTGAAGGACCTGGGTGTTCCGCAGAAGCGGACGTGGGTCCGCATAAGTGGCGACCGCAGAAGCGGTTTGTGACCGTAGAAGCGATCCCTGGTGAGTTAAGTTAGACTGCAGAAGCGGTCAAGTGGGCGCATATGCGGTGACCGCAGGTGCAGTAAATTAACCGCAGAAGCGGAAATCGACCTGGGTTTAAGCGAACAGTGTTTCACGAATTTGAAAGAGAAGGAAAATATTTTGGACTTCGGCTTAGACTATTCTTGGGCGATTTTGGAGAGAATTCGAAGGGGTTTCATCAGGTATGAACTATTGGACTCGGATTATGTTTATACAGTGTAAAATCATGGATTAAACACTAAAATTCAAGGAATTAATGGTTAATAATGGAGGTTAGGGCTTGAAACTTAAGAGAGTTTGAATTAATGATTGGAGGGGCCAAATGGACTCCGATTCTTGTGTATTTGATATGAATGAACTCGTGGCGAGATAAGGATCGTATTGATGTAAAATTTTCTGGATTTCGAGAAGTGGGCCTGGGGCTCGGGTTTTGCCAGTTTCGGGATTTTTGCTATATTTCGATTGTTTTCGATTGGGTATTGTTCCCTTGGCATATTGTAGCGTATTCGCTCTGATTTTGGTTAGATTCGACGCACATGGAGGCCAATTTGAGGGGCAAAGGCATCGCGAGCGAGGAATTTCACCGGTTCGAGGTGAGTAATGATTGTAAATGATATACTTAGGGTTTGAAACCCCGGATTTGCACACCGTAGTGCTATATTGAGGTGACTTGCACGCCGGATAGCGAGCGTGAGGTAGAGCACCATTGGGGATTGCGACTTGGTCCGTCCCGGTTGTTGATTTTATCACGTATTTGACTATGACGTGTTGTTTTTCACTATGACTTGGGCTTATTGCCATATTTGGGGCTTATTGCTGAATGTTTGGACTTCTTGTGAGCTATCATCATGGTTTTCCTCACTATTTGAAATATTATTTGAGCTTAGTCCATTTGAATTACACTGTTTCATGAACTCAGCTATATTTTTACTCAACCTTGAGTTTTAACTAATATTTGAACTATTGTTTGAGCTGAGCATTTTTGTATTAATGATGCCCGAGGGGCTTGTGACTATTTTGGACTGATTGAGGCCGAGGGCCATGATTGAGGATCTGATGAGTGATGTGAGGAGGCTTTCAGTCCTCGAGTGATTGGTGAGGAAGCTTTCAGGCCTCGAGTGATTGGTGAGGAGGCTTTCAGGCCTCGAGTGATTGGTGAGGAGGCTTTCAGGACTCAAGTGTATTATGAGCAGGCTTTCAGGCCTCGTATTGATATTGTTCAGGCTCTCAGGCCTTATTGATAGCGTTTGGTCTGTAGGAGCCCCTCCGGAGTCTGCACACCCACAGTAAGCGTAGGTACCCATATGAGTGAGAGTGAGCCCGACGGGATGATGTTGTACTGTGTGACTGATACTGAGCCCGAGGGGCTGATACTGATTTGAGTGATGTGACACTGTGCCTGAGGGGCTGATACCAATTTGAGCATTTGATATTGAGCCCAAGGGGCTGTTACTGATTTGAGCTGTGCCCGAGGGGCGAACTTTTATGTGCTCATCTTGCATACTTATTTGCCTTCTTGCCTGTTATACTGTAGTATTTATGCCCGAGGGGCGAATTTTCTGTGCCTATCAGCACTAACTGTTTGAAATCATTTTTGTAATTATTGAAAAGACCATTTTCAAAAGGGATTTGAACTGAGCCAAGGCATTTCTAAACATATCACATATTTCACCATCTTTCTTAGAAAATTGTACCCGGCTTCTATACAGCATGTTGGTTGCTTTACGTGATTTCTTACTGCTCAGTTGTTATTTTCTCTTATTACTCACTGAGTTGGAGTACTCACTTTACTCCCTGCACCCCGCGTGCAGTTGCAGGTATTGTTCACCCGGAAGCTGGTTAATAGCTGATTGAAGGTGTTACTACTGTAGTAGGCAAAGTGACCGCCACCGTTCGCGGCACCGGACTTCATCTTTTGATTCCAGATTTTATTCTGTATATTATTATTGGCCCAGTAGTTGTGTTCAATCTTCTTTAGATGCTCGTGACTTGTGACACCCCGGTCGGGTTTTGTTGGGTTGTAATTGATAGTTTTTAATGCTATTAAGTGGTATTTTCTATTCATTATGTTTAATGACTGTTAAATAGACGATTTGGGTTACTTATCTGGCCTTGTCTTCACGAGAGGCGCCATCACGACCGGGTTTGGAAATTGGGTCGTGACAAGTTGGTATCAGAGCCTAGGTCACTAGGTCTCATGAGTGATAAGCAGGTTTAGTAGAGTCTCGCGGATCGGTACGGAGACGTCTGTGTTTATCCTCGAGAGGCTACAGAACTTTAGGAAAACTTTACTTTTTTGGAATTCTTATCGTACGAACGTGACTCAGCTTAAGATATAACTCCTGAAAATTCCTTCCTCACATCGGTATGCGCACGTGAGCGCTCAGTATTGTATGTGCCTTGATGGCTTGTGATTCCCTGATCAAGGGGCGAGATGTGATCTCCGTGAGTCTGATGTTGGGCTAGTCTGGAGGACTTAAGGCCGGATCTTTGCCTATGACTTGAGCACCGAGGTGCTGATTGTGTGAGCAAATGTTTTGAACTTTCAGTATTGTCCTTATTAGCCGAAATGGCGGTTGGATATCCCTGTAATGAGTATGTTATTATTGCGAGGTGTATCTATGTGACTTGGTAGTGACGAAGAAGTCTGTTGGAAGATGGATGAACTATTAAGTGCTCGTTTCCTATTGTGATTTGTTGTGTAGCCCCGAGGTATGGGCGCATGAAGAATATTTTTGTATCTCCTAGTTGGGAAGTGAGGTGCATTGCATGCGGCGGTATGATTTCAGACTCAGGAAGACTGATGACTGTGTAATGTATACGATGGTGGAAGGTGTGCTGAAATACTAAACTGAGGCGAAGAGGTCGGTTATCTCCTGCGGAGTGTTCTTAAGGGGTACGATTCTTATGTATATTATTAGAAGATCTCATATGTAATTGAAAGGTACGTGTTGTAATTTAAAAATTTGGGTTGCTTCAGAGAGTGGACTCAGATGATGTGGGGATGAATGCGAGGTTTGTAGAGGATTTCAGTATCGGAGGATCTGTGTTTTCATAAACTAGTAGATGATTTGAGTTTAATCTCAGTCCGTATTGGGTGTTGCTCGGTGAATGGCGCATCAGTTGTGTCCTTTCAGGATTGAATGGTGTATATTACGTGCTTCACCGTGGGTGTGATAGATTGCTTGGTTTCAGACATCAATCTGTGCGTGGCTGTCTATTTTGAGCATACCGTCTTGAGGTACTTCATGTGTAACAGTGTTTGGATAAGATCGCGCATTGTAGCGAGGCTACGTGGAGATTAGACCCTCCGGGGTAGGTTCAGGTATTCTATTTCTATGATGTGGGACGAGGTCTCAGCCTTGCGTTATGATGGTACTGAGGAGTTTAAGTTAGAGCTTTTTGTTGGAGTCATTTGTCATGATTTGAGTATGTTTAGACCGCCCATCATTGGTGTGTGGATTATGCAAGTTGGGGCTTAAGCCTGTGATGAGGTATCATATCACCAGAGTGGTGCGTTGAATTCGAGGTGATCGTTGGAGTCACTAATGAATGCGAACAGATGTGATTTCAGCTGATTAGAGGGTTTATATTGAGGTTTGGCCCAGAAATCTTTTGTGGTATTAGTCAACAAGGAAGTGGCTTCATGTATGGGTGACCTGGGTAATGGTTACGGTTTATCGCGTGTTTTATTTATTGTTGGCAGTATATGAAAGTGATGGAATAAGACTTTAGCTAACATGAGGTTCCTATCGGTAATTGAGTATTTGGGGGCAACTGCTGTGAATAGTGACTATCGTTTCGAGTGTTGGATTGTGTGGTATATTGCATGATTTCACCTGAGGTTGCAGGCATGGTTTATTACAGTTGGTTCGAGTTTATTCTGAATACTGACGTGAGGTTCTGATTTTGAGTATGATTTCGGAAAGTGCAATGTGGTTCTACGGTTTATGGCCAAGATAGACTGTGAAATTTCAGCGGAGTTGTATTATCGGACCTATGTAAGATAGGGTGACGAGGGATCACCCCGGGTATATGCTTGGTAAGGTCATTTAGCTATTGGTCGGCTTCTAGGACAACTCTGGGTACGCTCGATGACAAGCGTTTGTTTAAGTTGGGGAGGATGTGACGACCCGACCCGTCGTCTCATGTGTCACTGCCCCATTTATTGCTTCTTAATATTTCATTATCCGTATGTGGTGTGTGAGAGTTGATTGGGATTGGTTTTGATAAGAAATGAGGCACTTATAGCCTGTTTGGCCAAGCTGGAGAAATTAGCTTATTTTTCAAAGTGCTTTTTTCAAAGTGCTTTTGAAAAAAGTACTTTTGGGGAGAAGCAGTTTGTGTTTGGCTAATCAGTCTGAAAAGCACTTTTGAGAAATAATTTGTGTTTGGCCAAGCTTTTTAGAAAGTGCTTTTAAGTGTCAAATTACGAATAAGGACATGAATAGATTTACTTAATAATTAATATTATAAGTAAATAAATAATCTAAAAATTTTGCTATTACATGCAATAATTAAAAAAATATATTTTATTTAAGTAAAATATAAAAATAAAATTAAAAAGTACTTAATTCTTTTAATATAAGTTAAATATATTAAAATTCCTTCAACAAATATAAAAGCATTCACCCCTAAAGTCACTATATATTAGAAAGTTTTCCTAAAAATAAGAAGAAATATTTATAAATTAATATCCTAAGTATTAGGTTTAAGGGTTATTTTGGTATATACAATATTTAGTTAGGGGTATTTTAGGTAAGAAGAAAAATCAAAACTGCTTCTGCTTCTGCTTTTGGAAAGAAGCTACTTTTTTCTGCTTCTCTGAAACTGCTTCTGCTTCTTCCCAAAAGCACTTTTTTTCCTAAATAAGCTTGGCCAAACACCTCAAGTTAGGAAAAAAAAGTGCTTTTGGGAAAAAAAGTACTTCTTGCCTCCTGAGAAGCTTGGCCAAACAGGCTATTAGTCTCCTTAAGGAAGGCTTAAGTTGAAAAAGTCAACTGGATGTTGACTTATGAGTTAGACGGCTCGGATTTGACTTCCGGCAATTCGATTAGCTTCGGGGGATGATTTGTGACTTAGGAGTGCGATCGGAATAGATTTTGGAAGTCCGGTGTAGAATTAGGCTTGAATTGGCGAAGTTAGAATTTTGGCGAATTCCGGTTGATAGGTGAGATTTTGATCCGAGGGTCGGAATGGAGTTCCGAGAGTTGCAGTTGTTTCGTTGGGTGATTTTGGATATGTGTGCAAATTTTCAGGTCATTCGGACATCGTTTGCTCGGGATTTGATCGAAAGTCCATTTCGGAAGTTCATGAAGAACTTAGGCATTGATTTGCTGAAATTTGATGATTTTGATGTTAACTATAGTGATTTGATGATTCGAGCAAGTTTGAATAAGGTAATAGATCATATCTGTGGTTTTGGTTGAGGTCCCGGGGGCCTCGGTGTGATTTCGGGTGGTTAAACGGTGAATTTGGAGTTTGTTGCTTGGAAGAGATTTGCTGGTTCTGTTGTTTCCGCATCTGCGGAAAAAGGGGCCGCATAAGTGGTTTCGCAGATGCGGCTAGCTAGTCGCAAAAGCGGTCCTTGAAGGACCTGGGTGTTCCGCAGAAGCGGACGTGGGTGCGCATAAGCGGCGACCACAAAAGCGGTTTGTGACCGCAGAAGCGGTCCCTGGTGAGTTAAGTTAGACCGCAAAAGCGGTCAAGTGGGCGCATATGTGGTGACCGCAGGTGCTGTAAATTAACCGCAGAAGCGGAAATCGACCTGGGTTTAAGTGAACAGTGTTTCACGAATTTGAAAGAGAAGGAAAATATTTTGGACTTCGGCTTAGGCGATTCTTGGGCGATTTTGTAGAGAATTCGAAGGGGTTTCATCAGGTATGAACTATTGGACTCCGATTATGTTTATACAGCGTAAAATCATGGATTAACCACTAAAATTCAAGGAATTAATGGTTAAAAATGGAGGTTAGGGCTTAAAACTTAAGAGAGTTTGAATTAATGATTTGGGGGGTCAAATGGACTCTGATTCTTGTGTATTTGATATGTATGAACTCGTGGCGAGATAAGGATCGTATTGATGTAAAATTTTCTGGATTTCGAGAAGTGGGCCCGGGGCTCAGGTTTTGCTAGTTTCGGGATTTTTGCTATATTTCGATTGTTTTCGATTGGGTATTGTTCCATTGGCATATTATAACTTATTCGCTCTGATTTTGGTTAGATTCGACACGCGTGGAGGTCAATTTGAGGGGTAAAGGCGTCGCGAGCGAGGAATTTCACCGGTTCGAGGTAAGTAATGATTGTAAATGATATCTTGAGGGTTTGAAACCCCAGATTTGCACACCATAGTGCTATATTGAGGTGACTTGCACGCCAGATAGCGAGCGTGGGGTAGAGCACCATTGGGGATTGCGACTTTGCCCATCCCGGTTGTTGATTTTACCGCGTATTTGACTATGACGTGTTATTTTTCACTATGACTTGGGCTTATTGCCATATTTGGGGCTTATTGTCGACTGTTTGAACTTTTTGTGAGCTATCATCACTGTTTTCCTCACTATTTGAAATATTATTTGAACTCAGCCCATTTGAATTACACTGTTTCATGAACTCAGCTATATTTTTACTCAACCTTGAGTTTTAACTGATATTTGAACTATTGTTTGAGCTGAGCATTTTTATTTTAATGATGCCCGAGGTGCTTGTGACTATTTTGGACTGATTGAGGCCGAGGGCCATGAATGAGGATCTGATGAGTGATGTGAGGAGGCTTTCAGGCCTCGAGTGATTGATGAGGAGGCTTTCAAGCCTCGAGTGATTGGTGATGAGGCTTTCAAGCCTCGAGTGATTGGTGAGGAGGCTTTCAAGCCACGAGTGATTGGTGAGGAGGCTTTCAGGCCTCGAGTGTATTATGAGCAGGCTTTCAGGCCTCGCGTTGATATTGTTCAGTCTTTCAGGCCTTATTGATAGTGCTTGGACTGTAGGAGCCTCTCCAGAGTCTGCACACCCACAGTGAGTGCGGGTACCCATATGAGTGAGAGTGAGCCCGAGGGGCTGATGTTGTACTGTGTGACTGATACTGAGCCCGATGAGCTGATACTGATCTGAGTGATATGACACTGTGCCCGAGGGGCTGATACCATTCTGAGCATTTGATATTGAGCCCGAGGGGCTGTTACTGATTTGAGCTGTGCTCGAGGGGTGAACTTTTATGTGCTCATCTTGCATACTTATTTGCCTTCTTGCTTGTTATACTATAGTATTTATGCCCGAGGGGCGGATTTTCTGTGCCTATCAGCACTAACTGTTTGAAATTATTTTTGTAATTATTGAAAAGACCATTTTCAAAAGGGATTTGAACTGAGCCAAGGTATTTCTAATGATATCACATATTTCACTGTTTTTCTTAGAAAATTGTGCCCGGCTTCTATACAGCATGTTGGTTGCTTTACGTGATTTCTTACTGCTCAGTTGTTATTTGCTCTTATTACTTACTGAGTTGGAGTACTCACTTTACTCCCTGCACCCCGCATGCAGTTGTAGGTATTGTTCATCTGGAAGCGGGTTAATAGCTGATTGAAGGTATTACTACTGTAGTGGGCAAGGTGACCGCCACCGTTCGCGGCATCGGACTTCATCTTTTGATTTCAGATTTTATTCTGTATATTATTATTGGCCCAGTAGTTGTGTTCGGTCTTCTTTAAATGCTCGTGACTTGTGATACCCCGGCCGGGTTGTGTTGGGTTGTAATTAATAGTTTTTAATGCTATTAAGTGGTATTTTCTATTCATTATGTTTACTGACCGTTAAATAGACGATTTGGGTTAGTTGGCTGGCCTTGTCTTCACGAGAGGCGCCATCACGATCGGGTTTGGAAATTGGGTCGTGACAAGTAGTTGCCAAATAGGCAGGTTTCTGCCAAAATTATACCTAGAAAAGCGACCAACTTTGGTCGCTTTTCTATTTAAAAAAAATATTTTATGGGCAATAGCGACCAAGGTTGGTCGCTAATTAACCCAAATTTTCTAAAAAGCGACCAACTTTGGACGTTATTCTATTAAAAATAAATATGGAAATTAGCAACCAATTTTGGTCACTTATATTTAAAAAAAATTTAAATTCTTGAAATTAACGACCAATTTTGGTCGCTTATGTTTAAATTTTTTTAACAAAAAAGCTACCAACTTTGGTCGCTATTTTTTAGATTTTAAAATATAATATTTGGTTTACAGACCAAAGTCTGTCGCTATATTTTGAATAATAATAAATAAATAAAAACGTAATTTAAATATAGAGACAAACTTTGGTCGCTAAATTTTTATTATTAAATTAAAGCGACCAAAGTTGGTCGGTATATTGTTTACCCGGAATATTTGGTTATTTTACCTTAGAAACCAAAGTTGGTCGCTAATTGGCGACCAACTTTAGTCTCTAAGGTAAAGGGACCATCAAAATAGCGACCAAGCCTATTTGGACGCTTTTTGATCGTTTTTTGTTATCGATTTTTTCCGGATTTCTAATAGTGTTAATCCATTAAGAATTTTTATAAATACACTTTTACCCCTATGTATATAAAGTGCTATTGAAAGTAATTTGTTGAAGTGTCCGCTGATTTTTTCTGTAATAGCTGAAATGTACGGTTTTATGTCCTTTTTGGCATGCATCTAACAAAAAGTATGATTTTCTGGATTTTTGGTTTTTCTACAATCTGGATTCCTTGTGAAGAATGAATGTTGCCGAAAGTTTGATTGATTCATAAGTGTGTGAGTAGTTTTGAATATGAACTAGATTGGAACTTGGAAGAAGACTCTTTAATTCAAAAAATATTGTTAGATCTTAGATAGTATTAAAAATTTGGTATAGATTTGAAACCGTTTGGTATTGATTGAATGATTATTTAAAAAAAAATTATTTGATTTAGCCGATAAACCGTCTGATAACCTTTCGTTAATCTATTTGACTCGCACCATTTCGTTTGACCAAAATGTCCCGCTATAATTAACGGGACATGTAAGTATCCAATGTGGAAAGGTATAATGCTCTCACTTTTAACCCAAATAAAATTAAATCACGCACGGTAATGCCAATTCTCCGTCAATTGCCTAGCTCGTTTATTTTTACCAAAATCTTCACCCCTTTCTTCATCTAACCATTTGCCCATTAGCCATTTATAGGAGTGGAAAACAGACAGTTCGGGTTGGATATGATTCAGGTCGATATCAATTATCTATGACTTCTTGCATATGATAACTTTTGAGATAATTTTTAGCCCCTCTAACTTGAGGAACCCCAATTTGAGGCTTTACAAACATAAAAGTTAGGCCCATTGGTTATCCATTGAATACCCACTGGCTATCCATTTTTTAAATGAATAATATGGTTTTTATCCATATTTGACTCATTTTTAAAAAGTTCATTATCTAACCCATTTTGTTAGCGGATAATATGGATGACTAACTGTTTTCTTTTAACCATTTTGCCATCCCTATCTATTTACAATAACTTTCATTGGTAGGCGACTTTGGGTTAAAAAAGGAGTGGTTAAATTTTGTGATACTCCAATAGAATATGCATCAGAAATTGGAGGATTCAACTTAAGATTCAAAAACGTTATGCCCAAGCGTAATAAGATATCTCTTGGGTAATAATTCAAATAAGCACTGACTTCATCAAATAAGAAACTTAGATGTCAATCTCTCCAATAACCTTCCAAATTGGCATTTCTTTTTTCCGTTTGCCATTTGGCAAATTTGGATCAACAAGAATAATAACAATCATAATAACGCGGACTTCCCTATCAACATTCACCACATCATCCAAAAGCTACTGAATTCACCTTTTTAACTGAAAAAGCTCCAAACTCTTGTACAAAAATTCCTATCCAAATTAAATGGAACAAGCCACTAGTAGATGGTTTAAACAAAATATAGATGCTAGTTTTAAAAACCACAATGATAGAACTGGCATTGGAGGGATAATCAGAGATACCAATGGGAATTGGATAGTTGGATTTGCTAAGACTATCCAGGCTTCTGGATCACTACATGCAGAAATAAAGGCACTCATAGAAGGGTTAAAAACAACACGAGAATGGGGCATGTTCCCGCGTGAAATAGAGACGGACTCCACGGAGGTCATTCATTCCATTCATTCCATTCATCAAGGAAATAGACTATATAATAACAACATTGATAAATGCAGGTTATTCATGCACCATCAGAAGGTGACCCTCCAGCACACCTTCAGGCAAGGGAATAGGATTGCACATCAATTAGCAAAGAAGGCAAGACAGAAAAGAAAATAAGTTTTTGTATTACCATGCACCATGCTATGTAAACCCTCTAGTAGAAAGGGAGAAAAATGAACTTTATGCTTGTATTATCACTTTATCTTATGAAACTTGTAATATCCTAGCAAGCTTAGGAAATCAAAATGTCCTTAATGACACAAACTATGAAGGCTATGGACGCAACAACTAGTTATTAATATATATATTCATGTTGGCTCGAAAAAAAAGATATCTCTTGGAGATCCTTTGGTTGAGAAGTATATTTTAATAAGTTATATTCCTTGTTTCGTGTTAGAATGGGGAACGGATTTAAGGAAGGACTTCTAAGATCTACGGATTAGAGTCATGGATACATTTAGGCTCCATGAGGTTGTATCAAGTCATCTGTAACTTTGTGTAGTTAGAGGAACATGAAGGGAAAAATTACTTGATGTTGTTCTTGGTTCTCAAATTGATAACTAAGTAGATATCAATAGTTGAAATTGGTGGGTTACAAACTTACTTGTATATCCATGAGTAGTATTTAGAGCAACTCACTATTTGACTTCTAAAAAACTGTCACGATCCAAAATTTTACCTAGTCATGATGATACCTAACCCTATCACGCTAGGTAAACCAAAACAATAAATAACACAAGTGGAATAAAATATTATTGATAAATAATCTATAAGATGGTGAAAATCCATATAAGTATCCAAAGAACTAGTAGTACAAGTCATTAGCAACTAAGAATAAGAATACAACTCTAGTTTGCAGAAAAATACATCATCTATTCGAAATACATAAACATAAATGTAAGTCCTAAACTACCATGAACTAGTGGTAGGTTGTATCTAGAACACTGGTACATATTTAGTGCTCGCCTTTATCCTCCACGATAGCTCATCTCCAGAATCTATATGCAAGGTACAGAAGAATAATATGAGTACAATGACCTCATGTACTTAGTAAATATCCTGACTAACCTCAGTGACATAGTGACGGATTTTAAGTCAAAAAGATACTCATATTTTCTATAATCTGCAGCTCAGTAACATGTATAATAATAGAGAAATATAGAACGAAACAGTCATAGAACAACATGTATCAAAAACAAAGGTGCACAACCGAAGAAGAGGTAATAAGCATAATTTTTGAATTAAACAAGACAAGTAAATTCTATTTACACCAACTTCGCGTACAAAAGAGACATATACCAAGCAACGTATATCCTGAATACTTCTAAAGGAAGGTAAAATGTAATGACCGGATAGGACATTTTGAGTTGTAGCTTCTCATTTGGTGATTTGAAGTCATATATCACCTTATCTGATGATTTATGACCTGCGTGCGTTGTCTATTTTGATTTTCAAAATGTTTAAGTATGTTTTCCGAAGAAAATTTTATTTTAAACTTGAATTGGTTGGAGTTAACCACGGTCAATATTGTTGGTATATAACCTAAGATCGGTGTTTTGATGTTCCCGGTAGGTTCTTATGATAATTTTTGGCTTGAAAACATATTAATTGGGGTACGGATGACCCGATGCTATTTCGGTGCTTATTGTGAAAAGTAATGAACTTTTAAATCTTTGAGTTTGTTTTATTATACTTTTGCCAATGTTTGGAGTGGGCTCCGAGGGGCTCAGATAAGTTTCAAATTAGTTTCGGGCACTTTTGGAAGACATAGCATTGTTGGTGCTGCGAGTAATGCACCTTCTAATGATATAGTGCGAGCTCTCCCCCGCGTGTTTATGTTTGTATTTGCAAGAAAGGTGGAGGAGGGAGAGGGGGGTGGGGGGCACAACCATAGTCGCATTTGTGATATGCAGGTACAAGGCCGCACCTGCGAGATGCTTGCTCGCGTCTGCGGTTGAGGAGAGCTGGGCAGTTTGTATCATCAGTGTGTGTTGCGCAGGTGCTGAGCCATATGTGTGTTGCTGGTTCACATCTATGGTTGCTCAAATCTGGGAGGGTCGCATTTTCATGACTTTTGTCATGGATGTGAAGTTCGCACCTGCGAAGGTCATGTCACTTCTACGACATCTGCACCGACGCACGCTCGCATCTGTGAGCTGTTTGTTTTAGCCCTGCAATGTTGCTTCTACTAGGTCAGTATCGCAGCGACGATATCAAGGATGATAAAAGCGGAGGGGCTTCGAGCTTTATCCCACTTTCTCCCATTTTTTATATCTACAATTCGTGTAGAGCCTAAGGCTGTATGGTGGGCTGGGCCGGGACCGGGACCGGACCGGGCCCGCGGTCTAAACGGTCTAAACGGGCCTGGCGGGCCGGTCCTAGC
>MU700530.1:0-13901 GCA_026770625.1 Nicotiana glauca | reverse complement strand
CTTAGCATATTGTGATGTATTCGCTCTGATTTTGGTTAGATTCGATGCGCGTGGAGGCCGATTTGAGGAGCAAAGGCGTCGCGAGCTAGAGATTTCACCAGTTCGAGGTGAGTAATGATTGTAAATGATATTCTGAGGGTTTGAAACCCTAGACTTGCACATCATAGTGCTATATTGAGGTGACTGGCACGCCAGATAGCGAGCGTGTGGTAGAGCACCGTTGGTGATTGTGACTTGGTCCATCCCGATTGATGAATTTATTGCTATTTGACTGAAATTACTTGTTATCATCATAATTTGGTCTGATTGCCATACTTGGGCTTCGTGCCAATTATTTGAACCATTTGGGGATTGTTGTTGATAATTCCTTACTGATTTAATTACATATTTGAACTCAGTCATGTATTTTCCACTGTTTTAAAAACTCAGGCAAGTTATTATGCCTTAAATACAAGAAAAGATATTTTCATAAAATGTTATGGACTGAGCATATACTTTATTGTTGCCCGAGTGGCTTACGTGATTTTGTTGACTGAGTAAGGCCAAGGGCCTGTATTGTGAGGATACTTATGGATCGGGCTGCACGCCGCATCTGTATTATATTGATATTGAGACTGAGATCCTGATTGATCCCACAAGATGGCTTGATATTGCGCTTGGGTTGTAGGAGCCCCTCCCGGAGTCTGTACACACCCCCAGTGAGCGTCGTCGAAGTTAAATGGATCGAGCTGCACGCCGCAGCGGTATATGGATCGGGCTGCATGCTGCAGCGGTACCGGTACTGTTTGATGTGTATACCTTATTTCATTTGTCTACTATTATATGCTTTTGTGCTCCTTCTTGCAATCTTCACCTGTTGTTCTGGTATTATCTGATAATCCAGTGTGGTGCCTGAGAGGCGGACTGCTATGCTTATCACTATTTGTTTCTGCATTCATTTGCATAACTGTTGAAAAAGACATTTTCAAAAGAGGTTCTAAACTAAGCTAAGATATTTCTAAAGGTTTTATAGCTCCACTGCTTTCTCTCAAAGGGCTTTTCACTGCTCTCATATAGCATGATGGTTTGCTTTACGTGATTTCTTGCTGCTCAGTTGTTATTTACCCTTATTACTCACTGAGTTGGAGTACTCACTTTATTCCCTGCACCTCGCGTGCAGATGCATGTATTTGTTCACCCGGTAGCGGGTTTTGCTGATCAGAGGCAGAGCTATAGGAGTAGCAAGGTGACTTCATGCGTTCGCATGACTATTTTCCCTCTCTTTTGGTTTATTGATCCGGCTTTGTATATATTAGGTCTTGTAGTTGAACTTATACTCTGATAGATGCTCGTGACTTGTGACACCCCGGTTTGGGCTGTGTTGGGTTGTAAATTTCGTTAATCAATATCATTAAGTCGTATTTTTGCTGTTCATTTGTGTTTAACTACTTTGAAAGAGACGAGTTGGGTTAGTTGGCTGGCCTTGTCTTCACGAGAGGCGCCATCACGACCAGTGCGGGGTTTTGGGTCATGACACCAGGTGATCGATCTCGAGGATTCTCGGTAGTTCGACTTCGAGACAGTACAAATAATGATCGGCCCGAGGCAGTGCAAGTTACCGATCTCGGCGGACCAAAGTGGAGTTCCCAAGGCACGTGCGTATGGTAGGTCAAGTCTAGTGGGCTAGCCCCAAATGGCGAATCAAGGCATTAAATGAACTGTAATTAATGCTTTTTGTACTATGTTAGGATTCCCCTGATATATAAAAGGGATCCTTGCCATTTTGTAAACATTTGTTGCTCCATACTAAATACACAAGAACATTCTCTCGCTCTCTAACACATTCTCTTGATATTATTGCTTCCATTTATTGTTTTCATTATTGTTCTTCATTTATTTCTTATTATTGGCCATAAATAGCCTTTATTGATTTTATCATAACTGTTAGTCGTCATCAATCGCCCTCGATAGATCCCAGCCGTGCATCAGAGTCGACCTCCAGGCCCCCGAATAGACATGCTCGAGGTCCCGATTGATAACCTTTCGGTTTGGTTGTCACCTTGTTCTCAAACTCTTATCTCATTTCTAAGTCTTTCACATAGAATCAACTGTCTAATAACTAGCATAAAAATATATCACATATTTTTAGTGTCCTATAATCAAATTTAATTGTTATTACCATTTTCACAGAAAACAGTTTGGCGCCCACCGTAGGGCTAAAAATAATAGTGATTATTTTCTTGTTGGTTTCATTACAAAATGCAAGTTATCTTTCACACTTTTTTCTTGTCCAAGATCTTTGATTTTGGGTCGAAATGTCTGATTCCGTGAACGACAATCTTGAGAACCACAGAGAGAATGGTGTGCCTATTCCAGGTGTTGGTATGCCACCACGAAACCTTGAGAACTCACCACGACCAATTCCTATGGACGAAGTCTCACGCGATTCCCAACAGGTCGATATAAGCTCCCACACCAACATGAGTGTGCACCAAGGAAACCAACAAGAAGCTCAGAAAACCCCAACTAGGGAAGAACGGGAGGTTAGCCTTCATGTTATTTTTGAAATGATGCAGGCACAACAACTGGCTATTGCTCAGCTGCAAAGTCACCAGAAAACTCCTAGCACGGTAGCATCAGGGACGGCTCCCCCAGCCGAGCAGGTACCGAAGACATCAAGCAATAACGGGTTGATAACCGATCCCGCCATCGTAAAGATGCTCGAGGACCTCACCAGAAGGATCGAATCGGGAAAGAAAATGATAGAAGCCCACGATAAGAAGGTCGGGACTTACAACTCCAGGGTTGACCAAATTCCAGGAGCACCACCGATCTTGAAAGGAGTGGACTTAAAAATGTTCGTACATAAGCCGTTCCCACAAGAAGCGGTCCCGAAACCCATTCCAAAGAAGTTTAGAATGCCAAATCTTCCGAAATATAACTGTACCTCGGACCCCAATGAGCACGTCACCGCTTACACCTGTGTAGTAAAGGGCAACGACCTAAGGGACGACGAGATCGAGTCCGTCCTGCTGAAGATGTTTGGGGAAACACCTTGTAAAGGGGCAATGATGTGGTATCACAACCTTGCCCCAAACTCTATAGACTCATTTGCCATGCTAGCATATTCCTTTATAAAGGCACATGCCAGGGCTATCAAGGTGGCCAAAGGAAATCCGACGTCTTCAAAATCAAGGAAAGGGAGAATGAGATGCTGTGAGAGTTCGTATCTCACTTTCTAATGGAACGAATGGAACTACCACCATTCTATGATGACTGGGAAGTGCAGACGTTCATCCAAGGTCTAAATAAATGAAGCTCGGTGACTTCGAAGCAGCAAAAACAAAATTTGGTCGAATATCCCGCCGTGACCTGGTCGGCCGTTCATAACTGATACCAGTCAAAAATTAGAGTCGAGGATGACAACCGAGGAGCCCCTTCGGGCTCGGTATATCGTAACAGGCTTCGGGAAAAAGAGCCGAAGCAAAATAAGTAAAGTTACCAACTATACGTTAAGGACAGAAGAAACGCCCTAAGGCGTAACATACCCCGTATAGATCGAAGGATGGAAGGAGGAAAAAATCCTCGAGGACTCATCAATAGAGCCGGATATGATAATAATGCAGGGCCAACAGAGGCACCTCGCTTATCAGAATACAACTTCAACATCGATGTATCAGACATCATGTTCGCCATTAGTAAAATCAGAGATGCTAGGTGGCCCAGGCCTGTACAATCAGATCCTTCACAAAGGAATCATAACTTAGTGTGCGAGTTTCACAACGCACACGGGCATAGGACCGAAGATTACCGATAACTCCGGGAGGAAGTGGCCTGATTACTCGGTGATGGTCACCTACGGGAATTCCTCAGCGATCGAGCCAAGATCAGTCTTGAGAAAGAGAGGCAACCAAAAAAAACAAAGCGGATGAGCCACAAAATGTCATCTACATGATCTTTTGAGATGCCGACGCCCTATAGGTATCCTCAGCCATGAGGATGAAAACATCTCTTGACAGGGAAAAGCAAACTCAAGGCTCTATATCGACCCCATAATAGTACATTGTCAATACAGCTGCCACAAACCGAAACACCTACATCTCCACCAACAGAGGGTCTGAGAAATAAATCAATGACGAGATAGCAACCATGAGGCATGCTCTCGACTTTATCCGAGTAAAGGGTCGTACCGCGTCCTCCTAGCGAATACGAAGGCTCAAAGCGCCATCGCCACTAAGGTATAACCATCTCCCTTTTCATTTCGTACTTCATACTAACCTTTATGCAGTTGCCCAACCAAGGCAATCGAAATGCTAACCTAGCTCAAAGACCTTATGCTTTTCAGGCATCTGTTACACTCTTTTCCTTTCACCGGGTTTTTATCCCGAAAAGGGTTTTACCGACAAGGTTTTAAACGAGGCAACATCCAAATTCTACCTAAGGAAGACTCAACAAGTATTCAAGGCTTCTCTTGCAATAAACCTCGAATACTGCTGAGCATCCCCTCCGGAAGGCCATGTACTCGGAGAAGCCAAGAAACGCTGAATGAGGTCTCAATAGGGAAATGATGTACCAGGCCAAACGGTCGAACGAACCGTGTCGGCGTAGGATAGCCGGGCCCCTGATGATGAAAACATGTATACTTGTACCAAGTAATCGAAGAATAATTTTCATCAAAGAATTTCACGCTTCAAAAGAAACTCGGCATTTTCGCAAAAATGACTCTTCTGTCAAAAATGTCCCGAGCACCCGGGGAATAGCGTCAACAATTCAACACCTGGATGACCTCCAGGTCAAAACTCCAAATTCACAAGCCCTCAACAAGGCAACATCAAAATCATGAAACGTCTCCAAAACCGAAAGTGTCCAGAACACTTGGGGATTGGCATCAAAATCTCAAAAATCACACGGCCTCCGGGTCAGAATCTCTAAAATCATAACCCCTCAATAAGGCAACACCAAGCTTACGAGTAATGTATCCCGAGCCAAGATACCCTCGATGACTCGGGGACTATTGCCAATCACCGCTAATTAAAAACCCGAGGCCATAAGACCTCAAACGAGCAGACTATGTCCCGTAAGACCTACATAAGGTAGCAACAATATCTGTAAGACCTCAAGCAAGGCATGAACCATACATGTACCAAGTATCTAAACCTGTAAGACCTCAAAGGCATGTAAAACTTATAAGACCTTACTAAAAGCGTAAACCCGATCTCAAAGTTAAGGCTATATATCGAACTTGTAAGACCCATAAAAAGCATACCCTCGATTTAGATGCCGAGACTTCTTCACTCGGGATTAAAAATGCTTCGGCCAAGCACAAATGACTATGGTCACAAGGTTTACTAGCCAAACTAACGCAACTCGGGGATGCCCAACCGTCGCTACAAAATCACTGCATTCAAATACTTCGAATCTACTTCAAAAAGAACATGTTAAATAGGCTACCATCGACATAGGCAAAAGAGATTCAACTATGTCAACTCAAAATTACAGGCTTTGAGATACTCAGCCTCCGAGCCAAACCTCCCGAGGTGTTCGATCATCGCCACATAACGACTCGTAATCGAGGTTTTTATCGTACCGTCGAAGAGTCAGACAAAAATTAGTTCTAAAAAATCCTTAACGAGGGAAAAATAAAGACTATAAAAGGTCGCATTGACCCAATATGTAAGAGCCATTGTCGCCAGTCCACATAAAAGGTCGCTTCGACCCAAGGCGCAAGAGCCATTGTCGCTAGCCCATATAAAAAAACTCTTCGACCAAAGGCATAAGAGCCATTGTCGCCATCCCACATAAAAGGTCGATTTGACCCAAGGCATAAGATCCATTATCACTAGCCCACATAAAAGGTCGCTTCGACCCAAGGAGTAAGAGCCATTATCTCCAGCCCACATAAAAGGTCGCTTTGACCCAAGGCATACAAGCCATTGTTGCTAGCACACACAGACCAAGAAACTTGAGGGTTAAATGAGCTCGAGTCGAAACCCGATTCGAAGACTGAACCCAAAACAGTTAAGTAAAAATGCCTAAGAGCAAAAGCATAAGAGCCATTATCGCTAGCACACGTAAAAGGTTGCATCGACCAAGTGCGTAAGAGCTTACGGGCCAGCCTAATAAGCCTCAAGGCCATATCGCGAATCTAAGGATTCCTACCAACTCAAAACCAATTCATATGGATAAAATCAAGGCAAACAAAAACCCAGAAGATACAAAATCATGAGGTTTCCCCTTATACACACATGTAACAAAACACAAGCTCCATTTAAATCATACATTGAAAGTACTGTACACAGAGACAGAGAAGGAAATAAACTTACCCCTTGGAGACTATGGCTCTACAACCCCATCCTTGCCATCCTCTGCATCGGACACAAGGAACTTGGTATCGTATTCTTCCGCCTTGTCTTGCTTGATCTCTTGTGAAAGATCGAAGCCCTGGCGTGAATTTCCTCGACGGTTTCCCTCCAAGATTTGCACTTCACGTACTCTTTACTACTGCTCGCATGATCAAGAGTTCTCTTCAGCTCAGCTCTAGCATCGGTAGCGCTCTTCAAATAGGCTGCCACTTTCTGGTCAGCCCTAGTGCTGCTCATTATAGCCTCAACCCTGGCATTCACCACCTCGGACTTCACCTTCGAAAGCTCAGACTCGAGCCTTGTAATCATATTAGCTCGTAAAGAATCATTCGCACGAGCGGTCTGGACTTGCACCTCAAGGGAAAAATACCTAGCCAAAGCACCCTCCTTGGCCAACTTGGGCATCTACCTGAGCCTGAAGCTTATTAAACGTGTGTTTGGCCTGGCCAACTTCTCCCCAATGTTGTTCCAGCTCCTCCGTTTTGCTCTCCAACTGAAATATCGAAACATTAATCTCCGAAAATGAAAGGAGGAACATGCATCAACATGAAATACAGGCTACCCGTCTTTCGAGATGGCTTTCGCAGTTCCGACTTTTATCTGCCTCACACCGTAGGGATAGCAGCTCACTTTCCTTTCTTGCACAAAGAAGCCTAAGGGACTTCTCCGGTCCGAAGCTTTCCGCAACCTGGCCTCATGGCGAATCAGTTCAGACTTAAGCCTATCAAAAGCCTACAAAGCAAAATTCAATAAAAAAGGAAGAGTGCGAAACCGAGATAAGCCTATACCGGCTACCAAAGCTCACCGTAAAATCAAGCCGCTGAGCCTCACCGAAGGCCGAGCTAATGTCCGATGGCCTAGTATCCCCCGAAGCGCCTTTGGTAGGAAAAGAAGAAGACGCTGCATGCCCCTCGCTCTTCGAAGTACCCTCGGCAGGAACGGGAAATGTTCTTTAAAAAACGAAGGCCTCCGAAGCTGGAAGATCGGCCGACTCGCCTCTTTTGAACCTCTGAAAAGGACTCGCCCCGTTGCGAGCCTCCTCATACCTCAGAGACTCTTTCCTTTTATTATGAACCCTCGACCCCGAGGTTGGCAGTCTGTCCTCCTCCCATAGGGGGCACGACCTCATCTCAAATAAATCTCCAACACCTGCGGCGACTAAGTTAGTGCGCTAAAAAGAAAAGTACCATTCTGGGGAAATAATCCACTAAGCACCTACCGTGATGCTTTGCCTCCTATCTTCCCTTGGACAGGTCTCGCCACCTACGCTTATCATAGGTTGAACAATCTGCCAGCTTGCGGGACCATCCGGCCAGATCAGGGACCTCGTTCGGCAACCAAGGAGTCACTACAAAGAATGAAACAGAAAAAATCTATTATGGAGCCCGCCTCCTCTACAGACAAAGCGATATCGATAAAAATATAGGTATGCTTCTTACGTCTGAAATTCCATTTCTCAAGAAAGGGCAGAAACTATCCAGGGATGATATGTATTGTCCGTGCTCGAAAAAACTGGCTCATCCACCCCCGATCCTCGTCCTCTTCATTATTAACGGCAGGGGACTGAGTGGATCGACGCTGCAGAGTAATCGAACCCCGATAATGCAGAAGCCGATATAACCTCACGAGATGACTGAGGGTGAATTCGAGTGTGGCCTTATCTGCAAAGTACCTTATCGTCTGCACTATATTCCGAAGGGATGGGTGACCCTGCGCCAGAGTAACCGGATCAGCTCGGAATGACATCAAATTTCGCACACAAGTAATAAATGACACAACAGACTTACTCAACCTCCCGAAACCGAAGTCCGAACCCGATTTTAACAAAGTTAACTTTGGGTCAAACCTCTCAACTTTTCATACCTTCTACTTCCCAACTTTCGCCAATAGCACCAAACCAATCTATGAATACCCAAATCATAATCCGGTGATATGACTATGTCCAAAATCACTATACGGAGCTGTTGAAACTATCAAAAAACTCCATTTCGGAGTCGTCTACATAAAAGTCAAACTCCGGTCAACTGTAGCAACTTAAGCTTCTAAAATGAGAGTCATTCTTCCAAATCAATCCCGAACTGCTCGAAAATCGACCATACAAGGAAGTCATAATACATCATATGAAGCTACTCAAGATCTCAAACCACCGAATGGAAAGTTAAAGCTCAAAACGATAGCCTAGATCGTCATATTGGGATAATTCGTATTAAATTTAACGTTCTTCTTTTGTTATTTATTTTATAAATTTTAATTTGAGTTGTCTTTTGTGTTAGTTGGTTCGGCTAGCAAATTGAGTTAGGTGTGATCGTGTCTCGGGGAGATTTGGGTTGTGATATTACGTAGTGATTGCGACGAATCCACTTCCGCAAGGTGAAAATCGTAAGTCTCTGAAACTAATTTTTTCATTAATTTGCTTTACTAAAATTCTCAGAAAAAAGGAATTTTTTATATGTAAACAATGTAAAACTTGTAAAAGCCACTGTTCGTGTTCTTTTATGCTTTGCAGTTGTATTAGTAATTTCACTGCCACTTAATTCAAAATAAAATCCGAGATGTCGCTCACATGACCCTATTTCCATAATCCATGAAATAAGTTATATGTAACGCAACACTTTTTATGTCGTGTTCAATTGATTCCAGACCTAAATCTTGATCTAACTATCGTTCCCTGCACGTAAAAAAGAATTAACAAGCTTTGGTTTTTTGCTCATATCGCTATTTAAATGTAACGGCTGAGAAGACTGGATCAAATAAATACCACACCGGAACTTCCATTCAATGTTATCTTTATTACATTAAATAGCAATAATATATATATATAAAGAGAATGAGGATCCTTCCAAAAGTGAATTTCTTTAAAATAAAGGGAATGTTTTTCCCAACATGTATGAAAAGTGCAACATATTTGTTCTTTTGTTCTTGTCGGTATCTGTATGCAACAGGTGGGGATATTTGTTAAAAAAATTAGATCCAATTTGCAATAAAGAGAATTAGGGGTGTTCAAACCAAAACGGAAAATCGCACCAAATTAAAAAATCAAATCAAATCGATTAAAAAACCCGATTAGGTTTGGTTTGACTTGGTTTGGTATTGAGTAAAAAAAACCCGAACCAAACCGACATATAAATATATAAATTTTATTTTTATTTTTAAGACTTTGTAGTGATTTTTCTTTAGAAAATGTAGAAATATTTGGGATCCTCTCATGTATTAACCTTGAAAGCGTAAATTAATGAAAAATTATTGTTAGACGACTAAGAAAATAACTATTATGTATTACTAAAAAATTTCTCCCATTAGAATATTTTAATAGATCATATGTTTGTCAATTTTTTCTATATTTACTAAACATATATTCACTTATCAAAGTTTTATCTATAATTTTAATAACGTAAGATTGAAATAATATTCATGTAACAAAAAAATCCGAAAATCCGAAAAATCCGACAAAACGAACCAATCCAAACCGATATAATGGGTTTAGTTTAGTTTTGATAAAAACCGAACCAATCCGGTCCATGTACACCCCTAAAGAGAACAATATAAAAAGTACTCGAATTTTTTTTAACATAACAGTAAATGCCAAAATATATATTTTTTATATCGTGAATTAACTAGAGTAGCACCCCTTTGGCAGCAGGAGACAAATATTTAATAGTAAAACAAGTATGACCAGGTATATTTCTTTATTTTATGGCAATATATAATTTTATATATCATGACAATGATTCTCTATACTAGCACCACTTTGGCAGGAAGAGATAAATATTTAATATTAAGAATATGACAACGTCTAATTTTTTATATTATGGCAATATATTATTCTTTATATTAGCCCCATCTGGCCAACAAGATATAATATTAAAAAATAATTGTTCATATTATGTTTTTCTATCTAAAATTCTTCATATTATCACCACATCGAATGCAAGAGAACAATATTCAGAGCTTATTTTCTTTATATTAACAATAAGTGACAAAACTATATAAAAGTAATTATCACATCAAAATAAGAGTACGGATATGGTCTGAATAAAGAACCCGTAACTCCTCTCTCCACTTCATTCTATGATTCGTCATTCCCTTTAGTAGCAATTAATTAAAGCTTCTTACTGTATATATATTTATTTTTGTAAATTAATGTAATGGCATATATATATATATATATATATATATGTCATTAGTGTTTTATCAAACACATCAACAACTAATTATAATCTTTAACACATCAATCAATAGAAACGCTTGTCGATACAACTCCTAACCTAATGGATTTGTTTTATACTTTCCCTGGATTAACCTATTGGCTTACAAAGCTCACACATAGGAGTGTTCAAATTCGAATCGAAACCGCTAACTGAAGCGAAGCAATGGCTAATTGGCTTATTTGTAACAGATTATTGGGGTAATGGACGAAAGACGGGTTAGGATTTTATAATTAACGGCTTAACGGTTTAGGGAATGATTACTCAATTTTTTTTATCGGGTAAACTATTACACTACTAGAAATTCGAAAAAGATCGGCCAACAATTTGCGACCAAAATTGGTCTGTCAAGAAAAGCGACCAAAGTTGGTCGCTAAATTGGAGAAAATTATTAAATAATTATTCTAAATACATTAGCGACCAATGTTGGTCGCTTTTTGGTCGATAATATGGTCAAAATATTGACCGGACTACTCAGACTTGCTTGGTCAAAAAAATATTAAAATTAGCGACCAACTTTGGTCGCTAAAGTGGGACTCAGTTACAAAATTTTAATAATTATATTATTATTTAAAAAAATATAAAATATAAATAGATATAATTTAAAATTAGCGACCAAAGTTGGTCACTTAAGAAAGGGGAAGCAGATAGAGACCAACTTTGGTCGCTAATCTTGGACAGAGTTATAAAATTTTAATAATTATATTATTATTTAAATTTTTTATAAAATATAAATAAATATAATTTAAAATTAACGACAAAAGTTGGTCGCTTACGAAAGGTAAGGGTGTGCATTCGATTTATTGATTCGATTTTGACCCTTATCGATAGTACTTATCGATTATCGATTTGTACATATGCTTATCGTTATCGTTTCAATAAGGTTTCTATTTTTTCGATTTCGATTTATCGATTTTTGGGGCTTATCGATTCGGTTATCGATTACACCAATAAGAAAATTTACGGGATTTCACGGAAAGTAGATCGCTAGAAACACACCTAACTAATATGGAAAAAAAGAAGTTAAATTAAGACGAACACCGTTTATAATGTAAAAATTGTGTCAACAAGCACATGCAACGAAACTAAAGTAAGGGATCAAATGTATGTCACCAACACTCCAACGGTATAAAAAACAAAATACATCCTCACGGCTAATTTAAATTTCATTCCCTTGAGCTTTAAATATGATCATTTCTTAAATGTGGTAGAGAAAATTAATAGGGTTAGGGACTTAGGGTAAATGAAAGGGTATTATAGAATAAGGGTAAAAAAAATTAAAAAAAAATCTTTTTAATATATCTTATCAGTTTATCGATAAACCGATAACCGAAGAGGACAAAATCGAAATCGAAATCGATAACTCGATAAGGAAAATTTCGAAATCAAAATTGAAATCGATAAACCGATAGCAAATAATCGATTCGATTTATCGATAAACCGATTCGAATGCACACCCCTAACGAAAAGGGAAACAGATAGAGACCAATTTTGGTCGCTAATCTAGGAAGTTATAACATTTTAATAATTATATCATTATTTAAAAAAATTATAAAATATAAATAAATAAATAAATAAAAAAGAGGGGTTGCTCTGATGGTAAGCAACCTCCACTTCCAACCAAGAGATTGTGAGTTCGAGTCTCCCTAAGAGCAAGGTGGGAAGTTCTTGGAGGGAAGGTTGTCGGGGGTCTATTTGGAAACAACCTCTCTACCCCAGGGTAGGGGTAAGGTGTGCGTACATACTACCCTCCCCAGACCCCACTAAGTGGGATTATACTAGGTTGTTTTTGTTGTTGTTGTTGTAAATAAATATAATTTAAAATTAGCAACCAAAGTTGGTCGCTTATGAAAGAGGAAGAAGATAGAGACCAAATTTGGTCGCTAATCTGGGACCCAGTTCTAATATTTAACAATTATATTATTATTTTAAATATTATATAAAATATAAATAAATCTGATTTAAATTTAGCGACCAACTTTTTGGTTGCTAATTTTAATTTCTGGATAATTAGCGACCAAAGTTGGTCATTTTTCAGGTCAACATTGGTCAAAATTAAAAACCACTTTTATATTTACTATCTAAATAATATAAATGTAATCCGTTTAACACTTTTGTAATTGTCACGACCCAAACCCCGCACTGGTCGTGATGGCGTATCTTATGAAGACAATGCTAGCCAACAAACCCAACTCGTCTCTTTCAATAATAGTTAAGCATAAATGAGCAGCAAAAAAAATATGACTTAGTGATATTAATTAACAAAATTACAACCCAACACAGCCCTAATCGGGGTGTCACAAGTCACGAGCATCTATAAGAATGTAATTCCACCTTACAAGTCTAGAACTACACTTGTGACGACCCGTTTCCCCCTTAGTGTGTTGTTTCATGTTCTATATCAGTATTAGAGTCTATCGGGTGAATTTGGATTGATTCTGGTTGAAAATAAGGGATATAGCCTCTTAGAAGGGGGTTTGTTTCAAAAAAGTCAACCGAAAGTTGACTATGTGGTTAGAGGGCTCGGATGTGAATTCCGGTGGTTCGGTTAGCTTCGGGAGGTGATTTATGACTTAAGAGAGCGATCAGAATTGAAATTGGAGGTCCGGTATGGAAATAGGCTTGGAATGGCGAAGCTGGAATTTTGGCGGAATCCGGTTGATAGGTGAGATTTTGATCCGGGAGTCAGAATGGAATTCCGAGAGTTGCAGTAGCTTCGTTAGGTGATTTTGGATATGTCTGCAAATTTTCAGGTCATTCGGACGTCGTTTGGACAGGTTTTTGATCGGATGTGAGTTTCGGAAGTTATAGTTGAAATTTAGGCTTGAATCCGCCTTGATTTGGTGATTTTTGTGTTAAAGTACGTGTTTTTATGATTGGAACAAGTTCGCAACGTATTTTAGAGTGGGTTTGTATTTTTGGTTGAGGTATCGGGGGCCTCGGGATGGTTTCGGATGATGGATCGGGAGTTGAGATGCTTGGAATTGCAGCAGGCTGTGAACCTTCTGTTGTTTCCGCATCTGCGGTTGAAGAGCCGCTTAAGCGGTCCCGCAGATGCTGTTGGATGATCGCAGAAGCGGCCCTTGGTGGCCTGATCTTTTTTCGCAAAAGCGGACTTTGTTCCGCAGAAGTGGTCTCCGCAGAAGCGGATTTGTGACCGCAGAAGCGGTCCTACGGAATTGAGTGAGACCGCAGAAGTGGTATATTGACCGCAAAAGCAGTTACCGTAGAAGTGGTATAGTACCGCAGAAGCGGTCAAGTGGGATTTTAAGTTAAACCACATAAGCGGTTATTTGGACGCGGAAGCGGTACCGCAGAAGCGGTTATGGGAGCCGCAGAAGCGAAAATCACAGAA
>MU700528.1:0-12699 GCA_026770625.1 Nicotiana glauca | reverse complement strand
CATATAGAATCAAATAGAACAAGATCCGAATCCTGGGCATCGGGTAAAAGATTTGCGATTAAGATAGACATATACTTAATTGCCTTGTTTGGTTGAAAAATAGGAGTTGTAAATGCATTCTTGTTAATATTAATACCATAGACATATAGGTATTAATTTAACTTGAATAGATGCATAAGAACTCGACAGATTCTTATGAGTATTATTAACCCTATAATCAATAACTCGGATAATTCAATAAATCAATCTTAAGCTAAGACAATAGCATAATCTCTAGTAAGTCCATGACCCTGGAATATCTTTTATAAAAATTGTTATCAAAATATTGTGTAATTGTTGTAGTAATTTTCTATTGAATTGTTGTTTAATTATTAAGTAATTTGTAAATTGGTTCTATATCTATTTTGTGACAATTTATCTTGAATTGATAATTGTTTGAGTCTGCATCAGTCGATAAGTTGATCACAATTCTTCGTGGGAACGATACTTTACTTACTACTATATTACTTGTCGATTGCGTACACTTGCATGAGTGTTTTGGTCGCAAGCTTAGAATTTAATTGTAGAATCAATTACATGAATTATTATTTCAATATACAATTTAATTGAATAGATTTGAGCCATTTGGAGTTAGATACTCGTGGCAAGAGCATGGTTTCAGATTGACTTGCACTTGTTCGAGGTAAGTGGCTTGTCTAACCTTGTGTGGGGGACTTTGTCCCTTAGGATGTGATAATTGGTAATTGAATGCCTTGTACGTGAGGTGACGAGCGCGTACTTGAGCTAATTGTTAAAAACCTGAACTTTTACTTAAAATACTTGAACTGAATTTCTTTCGTAATTGCTTTATTCCACTCGCTATTATAGCCTGTGCTAGTATAGAAAATCATGTTTAATTGATCCAAATTGCTTATTTGCTTAATTTGCATTAATTGAAACTACGTGGAGCATGTTGGACCAGAATTATTTGTTGCTTTGTATGGTTGTACTTCAATTTCTGAATATTCTCTGATTTTGGTTGTGAATTTACATTGGGACTATAGGTTCGATTCCTGGGAGCTCCCTCCCTTATTTGTTTACATTGGGACTACAGGTTAGATTCTCGGGAGACCCCCCTGCACATTTAATTTGGGACTACGGGTTAGATTTCCGAGAGATTCCCCTGCACATTTACTTTGGGACTACGTGTTAGATTCCCGGGAGATCCCCCTGCACATTTACTTTGGGACTACGGGTTAGATTCCCGAGAGATCCCCCTGCACATTGATAGTTGGACTACGGGATGGTATCCCGGGAGATCCTTCAGATATATTCATAAGGTGGACTATTGGACGGTATCCCGAGAGCTCTTCTGCCATATTAATAAAATAGGCTACAGGACGGTATCCTGGGAGATCCTCATTATTGGTACTGATATTGAGCTATTTACTCTGTGTTATCTTATTTTCTGCGTGTTAATTGCTGTTTGTGTAATCCGATTTATTTTCATAGTTGTATATCATTATTTCTGCTTATTTCACACAGTTGTCAGTATTATTATTATATTTTATCTCAGTAGGGCCCTAACCTTCTTCGTCACTACCCGATCAAGGTTAGACTTGGAACTTACTGAGTATCGTTGTGGTATACTCATGCCCCTTCTGCGCATGTTTTTCATGTGCAGCTCCAGGTACCTCCACCTAGACGCACTATTCTCGCGGCAGAGAGATCTAGCAGAGACTTTGAGGTATATCTGCCACGTCCGCAGATCAGAAGTCTCTATCTTATTCCAGCTTTAGTATATGACTTTCTTTTCTTTCGGTTGTGTAGATATTCTGGAGTTAGAGCAGTGTATTACATTTTATTAGCCTGTGTTTCCTGTGAGTTTCCGGGTTTTGGGAGTTTGTTTTAGATTTCATAAAATGGATTGTATTATGCCAAGTGGCATTTATACACAGTTTTCTCTTGACAGTAAGATTTTCAGTTGTTTTCTTCCGCAAGTTAATTTATTTTTCACAAGTTAGTTTATTTTCCGCAAGCTAGTGTAAATTCCACATTTTTAGGCTTACCTAGTCATAGAGACTAGGTGCCATCACGACATGTTCACGGAGGGCGAACTGGGGTCGTGACAAGTTGGTATCAGAGCTCTAGGTTTATAGGAGTCACGAAACACATCACGGTTTATTAGAGTCTTGCTGATCGGTACGGAGACATCTGTACTTGTCTATGAGAGGCTATGTAACTGTTAGATAAATTCCACTTTGTCATTTATTCAGTTTGGAGCCTATATCATATGTTCTTTTTGCATCCACTCGTGTATTGAAATTGCGCACTCGGTATCAATTTTGCGCCGAGGTTCATGATGCTACAGAAGGATTATAAGGGAGCCAAGAATTTGCTCAACCGTTGTTATCGCGTGTCATCCATATCGATAATGCAGAAGTATTGAGAGATCATTCAATTGTGCATATGGGGGTGCAATAGGTTCTGACATCTGGTTGATAAGTACGGTCTTAAGAAGGTTTACTTAATTGCCTAATCGTCGCAGTAATGGTAGAGTCATAAGGTGGATGTAAATCTGAAGACAGTTGGTGGTAATAGAGACTATGTGGTTTGTATGAGATGTTTATTTAGCGAAGGGTGTAACTAGCAACCGAGATGCTAGAGGAAGTAAGTTTAACTGTCCTAAGAAGGACATGTGCCAAACAAATGGCTTGAGGTGTCTTATGATGGTGACATACGAGCGATAAATGTTAGTATTGTGGAGTATCAGGATGTATCTTATGGTCTTGCACCAAGTGAAGTGAGTCCACTATCAACGATCAAATTGTGGGTCATTTGTCATATCAGATTTGGAATGAGATGTATTTATGTGGTATTCAAAAGTTCTCTGAAACTGAAACTTGTATATGAGTAAGAGCTGAGATTTGTATGGGATGATGTTGGGACTTTCGATGTTCCTATGTCCATAATAAATTCTATATTTTAGTATCAGCAGGGAAATGAAAACAATTTTAGAATACTGGTAGTGGTCCAGTTAATCAGGGCACTCTCATGGGGCAATTATCTTTTAATGCACCACTAGCATGGGATTCCTTAAATGGTTATTCTAGTTATTGTCACACCTCCTTTTTCCGCTTACCACACCCCGTTAAGGGAGTAAAGGAGTTTTTCCATTTAAAGGACAATCGGAACGGGATTTATTATTAAATTTCAGAGTCGCCACTTAGGAGATTAATAGTGTCCCAAGTCACCGGTTGAATCCCGACCCGAGTAAAAATATGACTCTGTTAACAGTCCGCAAATCAGAAATCCGAGTAAGGAATTCTGTTAACCCGGGAGAAGGTGTTAGGCATTCCCGGATTCCGTGGTTCTAGCACGGTCGCTCAACTGTTGTATTCGATTTTATCTGATTTTAATACATGTTCTATCCTATGTGCCTTTTATTAGTAATCCACTTTTATATATTTATTTCTTATAAGAATTGCAACGCCGTGAAAATGTATCTCGAACCATGCCGCGCCAGTGCGCTCGTGGCTTTTGAAACATTTCGACTTCGTTGAGATTTGGATTTGGGTCATATAAATGTGCACCCGTATTTAGGAAGGTAATATTATTAACATGCGCGCCTAAAGCAACTACGCGTTTATTATCTTTGGGGAAGACCGTGAAATTCGCTAAACAATCCTCCCAATTTCTAAATATATTTTTTATATAGCAATTATTGAGGGCCCCGCCTTTTATATTTATTTGGGCGAGGCTCGTGTCATTATTTAAATAAAAGGCCAACCTAAAAGTAACTACAATTCTCTATTAAAGGATTATCTCTAAAACAAAGGAAAAGTCCTAATTAATTTGTTATAGGAAAATTTCAATCTGTCGCGTAACACAAACAAGTCCAAATGTTGTTTCAGACTTGGGGCCCAGAAGCCTAATAGGTACGCTGGATCAGACTTCTCAACAGTAGGCCTCAAGCAGGCCCAATCAGGGCGATGATGGAACAGGCCTCTTTCACGAGGCTAAGGATCGAATCCCTGGATTTCAATAGAACAAAGAACAAACAGGAGTCAGCAGCAGCTTAAACACAGCAAGCCAATGGAATTCCAATTAGATCCAAATGCACAGCCCAGAAAGAAGTAAATTTGATTAAAATACTCTGGATCAACTCGGAACTGAACCAGGAAGTTTCAGAGCAATTTCAATGATCAATACAGCTCAACCAGATTCAAAATTATACCCAAACCTACTGCTGAAACTAACAGATGACAAAATGGCCTCAAACAGCCTCAATTAAACCCAAATTCACTTGAATTACCCTTAGGAATATCTAGGAAAACTTCAACACCCAAAAAATATCCAAAATCAGTCAAACACACTCAAAATTACTTGAAAAATCATACTATTGAACCTCTGAAAGTTCTGGAACTAGCAGAATAAACATCAGCAATTAAGAATGAAAATCTACTAGAATTATTTAATGGAATCGTAATTTTTTTGGATTTTTACTGATTTCTATTGTTTTTTTTGAATTTTGAAGGTTTGAATTTCAAATTGGAAATCTGAAATTGAAAGAGAGTTTTTGGGAGGGAATTTTTAAGGGCTCCAAAACTTCTGAATTAAGGCATTGGGGTGCCTTTTTATAGGCACAAATTAGGGAAGAATATTCTAGAAGTTCCTCACACTTTTTCTCTTTTCTAATTTTCAGATTTCTTTTATTTAACCCTTTATTTTTAACTTGTTATTCAAGTTACTGCACTTCAAATGCAAAAACTTTCACTAAGACCCTAATTGGAATGTTCTAGAAGGTTCTACCATCATCTACCCAATTCCCATACCCTTGTGACCGTCTATAGTACCCTTATTTACATCTTACAATTACTAATTCTAATGAATCTGCCATTTTCCTATGCCCAAATCACCCCTGTTACCCCTCAAAATTACTGCCAGACCTACCCTTGACCTCCTGAACTTACTATCCTGTGTTTTATTTTCATTTACCTAATTAACCAATATCACTCATAACCAAATCAGCCAAGCTAACCAATACAAACTAGTTGAAGCTAAATATGGAACTAAAGCAGTACTGATTATTTACTAAACACTAATGATCAAATTAGACTAGACCAAACCAAAATAAAACTGATTAAGGAAGAATTAAAACGACTTAACCAAGAACTAAACTACTAAACCAAACTGACGTCAGAAAATTAAAACAAACTATTCATACCCATTGAATTCAATCTCAAACAAACCTCCAAGTCTATTTTTATGTGAAAGGATAAACCTAAAAAAAAAAGCTAACTACCAATTGAAATGCAATTTACTTAGAATAACAGAACATAAAGGAAATCAAACTAAAAATAAACCCAAACTAAAGATCATCAGATTATTATTGAATTTAAAGCAACGCAAACACTGATCAAGAAGAAATTAAAAATATGCATGACTGATTAACCTAATTTTTAGCAAGTAAAACCAGAAAATGAAAACAACAAACAAAATCATAAAAGAACAAATGAAATTAAAGGGGAAAAGGTGACTCACTAGCACAGAACTCCGACTGAACAAAATGTCGGAATCCTCCAGGATTCATGATCCGTAACATCCCAAATCGTGTGTTTTTCCAAAGAAAACACGCTATTTGGGATACTACGATCAGGAATCCCCAAGAATTGGGTTAGGGTTTTTTGGCCGGAAAACTTTGATTTGAAATTTGATGAGTTATAGCAAGATTCGAAGGAAAAGATTAGTGGATTTGGATAGAGGTGGAGAAGAGGAGTTCATGGTGTTATTTTGGGGATTTTTTGCGTACCTTGAATCTTGGCCGGAAAACTTAAATTTGATATTTGAAGCTTTCCGGCAAGATTCAAAGGAAATCATAAGGGGGAATGGGAAGAGGGTCTCATGAGGAAGCTGGGGTGTTATTTTGGTGTCTATTGGCGTAAGTGGTGTTCGCCGGCGGTAGGGTTCCGGCGAAGGAAACGGTGCTGTTCGAGGAGCTAGGTTAGGATTCGAGGGAAACTAAGCACAGGGTGGGAAGAGGACGGGAAGGTGAGGCTATGGTGTAAACTTGGGGTTGAACGGACGCCGGCCGCCGCCGTAGGCAATTTTCGACGGCGGAGCTGGGCGGAGCCGGCGGAGATGCAGAGATACGAGGAAGATGAATGTTTGTCTAGGTTTTGGTCTAATTTCCAGACAATTTTATTAGAATAGGGAAATTAATGGGAGCCGTCGGATGGGAAGCAATTGATGGCCAGGATTGAATTGTCAAACGTTCACTCAAAAATGACGTAGTATCACCTCCACACTACGTCGTTTCGAAGGTCTCAGAGGCATGGGGTTGGACCGGGTATTTGGCATGGTTGGGCTGGCCTGGGGTAGAATGGAAGGAATTTGTCTTGGGCTAAGTATTTTGATTTTAAAACGGCCCAACTGGGCAACCCATCAATTTTAATAAGCTCCCCTTTTCTTTTAATTCCTTTTCATTTTCTCTTTATTCAATTTTATTTTTGTTTTCATTTTTGTATTTTTTTTATATTTTCTAATTTTATTAAAATACTAAACCAAAGCCCTAATTCAAAATTGAATTATTTAAATTTTAAAAATTATTTAAAGAAAATATTATTTAAAGATAAATGCAACAACAAAGTGCCAAGAAACTTTGTTTTGTGATTTTCTTTTAAATTTGTTCTAAAATAAATTAATACCTAATTATTACTAAAATGAAATTAAATCCCTAAATGCAAGTGCATATTTTTTTGTATTTTCATATGAATAAACATGCAATCAATTAACACGAAATTCACAATGAAATTGTAAAATTATTTTATTTGAAACTTTTGGAATAAATAGCTTAGGGCAAAAGTCACGTGCTCACAGCTGCCCCTCTTTGCCTGGAAACACGAAGAGTTTACGTGCAAAGATAAGTGAGCGAAAATGAGCGATTTTTGCCCATTCGCATATTCCGTGTGAAGCATTTTGAAAGAGCTTGACCGCACCTTGCTTCAGAGGCTGCCTACATATCCTGGGCTAAACAGGAATCAGGTTAGTGTAGTTCGGGAGTGTCTGGTAGCTGGGACTACCAGGAGCTGTGATTTCACTGCCGTTGCTGCTGTTACTGCTTGCTGACCCCCCTTATTACACCGTGGTAAAACAAAGAAGCTAGTCTAAGCTATGATCTATGAGTTACAAAAGATCCTATCTACGTCTTTAAACTTGCTCTTGTGTTGCCTTGAACTTGTATCTTGTGTTCTTCCAATGAAATTCTTGTTGTTGCCTTGGCGATACTTTGCCATTCCTCTTGATGATGCTCGACTACTTCAATTTGAAATATGTGTCCATTCTTCAGGTGGGCTCCTGCTCGCGATGCTTGAAAAGTATTCCCTTGTTCTCCAGGTGGGCTCCTGTTTGCTGAATTTGAAAAGTATTCCCTTGTTCTCCAGGTGGTCTCCTGCTTGCGATGCTTGAAAAGTATTCCCTTGTTCTTCAGGTGGGCTCCTGCTTGCTGAATTTGAAAAGTATTCCCGTGTTCTCCAGGTGAGCTCCTGCTTGCGATGCTTGAAAAGTATTCCCTTGTTCTTCAGGTGGGCTCCTGCTTGCTGAATTTGAAAAGTATTCCCTTGTTCTTCCGGTGGGCTCCTGCTTGCAACAAAAGAGGCAAACAAAGAAAATTTTCTGCCCCAGTTTGGTAACTGGGTGCAGCATGTTATCAAATAAAAAATTGAAAGCTAAAATTTAAATTGTACTTCCCTTGTTTTCGATGGGGGCTCCTGATTGCTGAAGCTTTAAAATGGATTCCCTTGTTCTCCAGGTGGGCTCTTGACTACTAAACTTGAAAAGTATTTCCTTGTTCTCCAGGGCTCCTGACTTCAACAAAATTAACAAACAAAGAAAATTTTCTGCCCCAGTTTGGTGGCTAGGTACAACATGTTATCAAATATAAAAAATTGAAAGCTAAAATTTAAATTGTACTTCCCTTGTTCTCCAGGTGGGTGCATGATTGCTGAAACTTGAAATGTATTCCCTTGTTCTCCAGGTGGGCTCCTGATTGCTTAACTTGAAAAGTATTCCCTTGTTCTCCAGGTGGGCTCCTGATTGCAACAAAATAGACAAACAAAGAAAATTTTTCTGCCCCAGTTTGGTGGCTGGGCACATGGGTGAGTGTTAAACTGAATTATTTTATTAACTATTATAAGAATTTGAAACTGAACTATTTTAGCAACTATTATAAGAATCTGAAAGCTAAGTCCTATTATCCAGGGACGTCCTGACAACTCCTAACAATTATGAACCTAAGTTATATTTTTCAAAGGTATTACTTCCACTTCATTATTATCAAAGAGGTCTTAACTACTCCCCATTATCCAGGAGGGTCCTGACAACTTCTAGTCACATTTACTTAAAGGTATGACTTTTATTATATCTTGTTATCCAAACTGACCTTAAAACTATGTCCCATTATCCAGGAGGGTCCTGAAAACTCATAATTGAATCCTATCTTAAGCATGCAAACTTTAGAACCAACTTATATTCCTTTGGGGATACATTTATGCTAATTTATACTACTCATGATTGTTTTGAAACTTAAACTATGTCCCATTTTCCAGGAGGGTCCTAACAACTTCTAACAATTACAAACCTAAATTATCTCTTCTAAAGGTATTATTCCAACTATATTTGTTATCAAAAAGTCTTAAACTAATCCCCATTACCCAGGACGGTCCTGACAACTTCTACTTAAAAGGTGGTTTTATCCTAAGCTATATCTATTGCAAGTATGACTTCCACCGTATCTTGTTATCTAGACTGACCTTAAAACTACGTCCCATTATCCAGGAGGGTCCTGAAACTCCTAATTGAATCCTATCTTAAACATGCAAATTTTAGAACCAACTTATATTCCTTTGGGGTACATTTATGCTAATTTGTGCTTCTCATGAAATTTAAACTAAGTCCCATTTTTTAGGAGGGTCCTAAGAATTCCAGTCATACCTGTTTGGGTGCTGCCTTTATTTATGGAGGGTTTCTCCGAAGCAAATTTCTGCCCCTATTTCAATCAAAGAAAATCTTGTCAGTTTAAAATGTGGTGGTTGGTTTGTGGCCTTGAACTTTGAAAGTGGCCCAACATCCTTCATTTGCTGCATTGCATGAATCAGCGTCTCCCCACTCAAAGATGTATGTTGTTCCTTCTTGTATTAACCCATGGTCCGGTCTTTGAGGTCTACAGCCCCCTTATTTGCCGTGTTAAGTTTGATTTTTCTTGGAAAGTCTTGCTCATTACTGGTTTGCCACCCTTTGTCCATCCTATCACAGGAAATTCTTTTGATCTATTCACCCTCACCCTTCATCTGTTGCATTGTTCATGAGTTGATATGTACCAAACCATTGTATTTCACCCAAACCACGTCAATTGCCACCCATTCAAGATGTATATTGTTCTTTCTTGACTTAACTCCTGGTCCGGTTCTCAAGGTCTACAGTTCCTTTATTTGCCATGTTAACTTTGATTTTTTTTTGGAAAATCTTGCTCATCACTGGTTTACCATCCTTTGTCCATCCTATCACAGGAAATTCTTTTATCTGTTCACCCTCGCTCTTCAACTGTTTGTTGACGTATACCCAGCCTTTGTATTTCACAAGGACTTCCGAAGCATGTTAATTGTTGTCAACCCCAGTCATGTTTGATATTATTTCCTGACTTATGACATTTTGATGTGCTGGCCAGATCCCATTGTGTGCAATTGGAAAGCTTGGTGGAAAATTTTGAAGTCATTTCTCATTTGTATATGACCAGATAGACTCAAGAAGAGGGAAAGACAAGGTGGGAAGAATAGAGTGAAGGAGAATGGAAATAGATGATTCCTAACAAGAAACCTACAGAGCAGAAAACCATCAGATATAGATACCGACTCTAGCGACCTTGATATGCACCTGCAGCCTACTCTTTTTAGCAAATCTGATGTTCAACTCTTGTTGCAATTTTTGCTGTGAAACTAGTCTTCAGTGCTCCATTTACCCGATCTGGTTCACAATCCTTAGTCGACTTGTGATGCCCGTAGGGTTTTCACTATCAAGCCTCTCTCATTTTGATTTTCTCTAAACTCGCTATCGCCTTACAGTGCCTGTGAGGGTTTTCACCAATAAGACTCTCTCATTTTGATTTCTCTCATCTTAGGGTACCCGTGGTGGTTTTCATCATCATGACTCTCTAATTTTTCATTTTCCTTTGTTTGGAATGGAGTGTTGCCCTAACGTGATTCACCTTTGCTCGCTTGACTCGGCATTTCTTGAAGATTGATCGGAAGGTCTTTCTTTGGACCGTAATGTAGCTTTTGGATGGGTTTAGAGAGAAGGGTATAGAGGCTCAAGATGATTCAATGTGGGTTAAAGAACTACAACTTTCGGAATCATATTTCTTACAACAACCATAACCTTTGCCACAGTTTCGTTCTTGGGGATTCTTGGACTTTTCTTTTGTTATGACTGAACCTCAGAGAGAGGCTGCCTACGTACCCTTTCGAATCAAGTCAAACGTAGTTCAGGAAACTACATTTGTTGTTGCGATGTTTTCCTTCCTTCTATTCTTCTTTTCCTTTCTTTCCTTTTTCTTTCTTTTCTTTTATTTTCTTTTCTTTCTTTTTCTTTTCTTTTCTTTTCTTTTCTTTTCTTTTCTTTTCCTTTTCTTTTCTTTTCTCTTTTCTTTTCTTCTTTTCTCTTCCTTTTCGTTTTTTTTCTTTTCTCTTTTCTTTTCTTCTTTTCTCTTCCTTTTCCTTTTTTTTTCCTCTTCTTTTCTTGTTTCTCCACTCGATTTTCCCGTTCGATCCTTGAGTTTTATTGTTGATTCCGAAAGAGGGATACGAAGGAAAATAAAATAAGGCTCAAAGGGATAACAAATGATAAAGTGTTTGGATAGCAGAATAAAATGCCTTCGTCATTCCAATCTTCAAAACACACCAAGTACAAACTACACAGTTAAACACCTTTTGATTGATTCACATATTTGCCTTCTGTATTTGCCGATTCCTAACATCATTGGACAACAATCTCGGTACCACGAATGGTCCCTTTAGACTTGGGGAATTCTTGCCTTTGGCTTTCAACCGATGAGACATGATGCATTTCCACAGTATTTCTTTATGTTATATTTTCCCCAGTTTCACTTGATTCAGGCTTCAAAGTATTCCAGTATGTTCTTATTTCTTTCGAATGCCCTCACATCTTCAATTATTGTTTCATTGCTAAGCTGACTTTTACACAACCAGGCCGAGAATTATGTGTACATGTCATGTCACTATAATCAGTATGAAAAGAATTGTAAAATGACTAGAAATGAAATGACTAGAACTGGCAGGAAACAGAGAATTGTATTAGACATGATGGTGAAAAGGGTTGAAACAACAAAACAAGCGGACTAGGCTGGAATTACAAACCTAAACAGCACTAAACAAGCCTATTATTACTAAACAAAGCAAAGTGGAAAGATAGAAGGTTTTGACTCCCAAGACAGTATCCAGATTACAACCCTGAAATAACCTGGACCTTCAGAAATGAGACAAAAATAAGCCACCAAAACTCCACTCTGGGTGATCGAGAGATGGAGAATCTTCCCATTTAGCACGCCCGGCATTTTAGCCACTGAGTTTCACATCAATATTGCCAAAACCATTATTTACTTTAATCAACACGTTCCCAAGATAGATCGCATGCTCCTTGCCATTGTCATTGACCACAATTACTCCTTTTTGAATCATTCTTTCTATTTCCCTTTTCAAAGATCGACAGTCTTCAATGCTATGCCCCTGGACATTAGAGTGGTACATGTATCGAACAGTAGGATCAAAGCTTTTCGCATTTGGGTCTGGAGTATATCCAAGGAGCGGCTTAATCAGGCCGAGATGTTTTAACTTTTCAAACAAGCTTGTGTAAGATTCGCCAATGGGCGTGAAATTATCTTTTTGTTTCCCTCCATGCCTCAGTATTCTAGGATTGTTGTATGCTTAAAAGGGCTGTGAAGATACACGAGATATTTGGGCTGCTGGTGCCTGCCCTAGTGAGTGACTTGGTGGTAGGACAAATGGCCGGATGTTATTTGGTAGATGGGGTGGTTTATGTGGAATTTGGGGACGTTCACAGGATCGGTATTGTGGTTGAAAGCATTTAGCAAGAACGACCACCGGACCCTGTCGTCAACGGAGGCTATGACCTGATGGTTGGACAAAAGATCGGGTGTTATTCAGGGGATAGGTTTGGAGTTGGTTTTGAGGTTGAACAGGTTTGGCAAGAACAATTATCGGACCTTGTTGTGGATGGGGCTCAGCAACATCTTTTCTGTCAATGGCAGGACCATCCCAAGAAACCTGCTCGTTCCACTTGAGCCAAAAATCCTTAAAGCCCTCCTTGGGTTTCTTTTCTGTCTAAGATAGGGAAGGGCAATTTGGGACAATGTCTTTGTTGTACTGAAAATGTCGCACAAAATCTTGAGCCACGTCTCCCAATGTAAACCACTTGCCAACATCATGACGATTATACCATTCTAAAGCTGCCCCAGTCAAGCTCTTACTGAAGTATGCTATCAACAAATCATCTTTATCACCGACACCTTTCACTTCATCGCAATAGACCCTCAGGTGAGTTACCGGATCTCCGTTCCCATCATACAAGTTAAAACTTGGCATTTTGAACCCCGCGGGTAGGCGAACGTCAAGGGATACAGACGATTCT
>MU700525.1:115268-130415 GCA_026770625.1 Nicotiana glauca | reverse complement strand
CAACGGTTGTGGATTACCAATCCATTTTTTTAATATATTAGATACAAATACACAAAATACATGTAATAATATATCATCTTCCTCACCAGTGTTTAGCCGCCCTAATTTTCTCCGATACCCGCCGGAACCCTACCGGCTGGAAACTATAGTTACGCCCGTTCAGTCCCCAAATTACACCGTAAGGTCGCCTCAGTCCCCTCTTCTCACCCCTCTACTCCTTTTCTTTCAAATACCACTCTAGCTCTTCGAATATCCAGATTTGACTCGCCAGAACCCTACCGCCGGCGAGTGACAGTTCATCCAAATGGCCCCTAATTTACATCATAGCTTCTCTATAACGTCCGCTACCCACTCGTCGTAACCATCTGCCTCAAAAGTTACCAGAAAAACCTTGAATCTCATGTTTAATCTTCTGATCAAGAATCCTTCAGACTAACTTTTAGGGACTCATGACAGTAACATCCCTAATGGATGTTTTCTTTTGAAAAAAAACATACCATTTGGGATGTTACGGGTCATAAATCCTAGAGAGTTCGCAAGATTTGACTCAGGCTTGAAGGCTAATACACAAAAGATAAGTTCTCCTAGTCCTTTTTATTTATTTTTTATTAATTTCTGTCTATTTCGTTTATGTTGAGTTCTTTGTGTTGAATTCTATTTATATTTAGTTCAATTAGATTTGTTTCTTAATTTGATATTAATTCTGTCATGATTAGTTTGGTTTACTTGTAGTTGGTTGATATCCATCTAGGTTTAATTAGATTTTGGTCCTTAGTAGTATAATTTCAGTAATTAATTAATGGTATCAGTAATTAGCGAGATTGGTTATAGCTGAAATAATAATTTGTTTGAATACTTAATTAGTAAGATTAGTAAGTATTGACTAAGTCTAGCTGATTTGGTAATTGGAAACCAAAAGGAGTTAGGAAATTCAGGATTTTTGTTTGGGGGTATGGAGATGTAAATTTCAGATTATCGGGAGGGTATTGTTGGAAAGTCAGAATAGGCTATTGGTAATTTCAGCTTAATCTCAGGGATACTTTAGGTATTAAAAAGGATAGGATTAGTGAATATTTAATGCAAGTGAGGGTATAATAGACAATTCAAGAGATAGGAACATGGTAGAAGCAACTGGAATATTCTAGAATAGGTTTTAAGGCAAGTTTAAACAAAATAAGTGTAGTAACTTGTTTAGCAAGTCAGTAATAGAAGGACTAATTTGAAAATACTGAAAATTAAATCTCCCTCCATTTTCAATTCTATAAATAGGGCAGATTCTACCATAATAAAAAAGTTTTAGCACCCCAAAAAATTTCCAAAAAATATCTGTTGTGTTTTAAATCTGAAATTACACAGTTTCATATTCGATTTCTTCTTCTAGACTTCAAATTTCCTTCAAAAAATCCAAAATCAGTAGAAAAACAAAAATATACTGTCGCATAAAAAATTTCAGTTTGATTTCAGCTTTCCTAGTTCAAATTTTGGTGTTTGAGGATCAGAATTCGTTTGAAATCAGTTCAAGTAGATTCAGGGTATTATTTAGCTGAATTTTGGGTCAATACATATTGTTGATGTGGTTCTGAGTGGTTTGGAGTTTTGATTTTGATTAAAAATCATTCATGCAATTGTTGTTGGTTGCTGTGGATATTGCTGTTGCTGTTTAGAATGATTCTGTGTTAGAATTGTTGCTGATCCTTGTCTTCTCCTTTGTGTTTCAAATTTCCAGGTATTTTTCTTGGCTTATAACTGAGGATCTATTGTTGAGATGTGATCAAGCTCTAAGTAATGAGAAATGGATTCCAATTTTTCTCCTGTTATCACTAGGTTGTATTATGTGTATATTGTATTCGCAGAATTATATAACTAATTAGGATTATATTTTCTTAAAAATCACATGTATAGAATTGCACTAGGTAATGATCAGACTGTTATGGACTTTTGATTTGTAATAACTCAATGCATTATAACCGTGTAGTTGTATATGTTAGTTAGTGTAATGCGATTAAGTAGTATTAGTATACTTAGCTTAGTTTGAGTTTAGTTACAAATTATGATAGAACATTTGGAGATAATCGTCATGTGAGTCTCATTTATCTGTTAATATCATTAATACAATGTGCTTCATAAGTAATTGAGTTACCAGCTGGTTCGAATTGTGAGAGATGTGTTATCAAAGGGCTCCAGCATAGTGTACCCAGTTTTAGCCTTGTAAATCATGTGTGTTAAACTCTGCTTAGTAAATCATACTACATTAGGCTATTCTTCATATGTTAAATGATAATTTGGATTTATTTGAAATGCATAATAGGCTCTTGGATTTGAATAAGCTGCAAGTTGTGTTCTGTTCAGAATTAAATGCTTGGGCTCGTTACTAAGCCAAAGTAAAAACCTTGGAATAAAAATTTTGGGCTCAAGGTTTGGCCTGGCTAATCAATGAAAGACTATATTCGTACGTTTCAGATCGGGCTAGGTATTGGGAAGGCCCAAGTTGTAAAGAAATCTCTTGTTAATACAAATTGGGTTAATTAGTTAAGTCTAAAAGTGCTGAAAGTTAGGATTAAAATTAGTAATATGGTTTTGGTCTTTCTCGTTAAGTAGCACAATTGAATTAAGAGGCGCGCCTCTTGTTCAAGTTTGGACTTGAACTCGAAGCCCAAATTCCTTGCTCACTTTAAATAATAGCAACTGATAATGTTAATATATTAGAAATAGAAGAAATTAAGTCATAAATATAAAATTGGGTTTTGAATTAAGTAGCGGGTTCAAGCTAAAAGGGTTTCCCCTTTTGTTTGAATTCGGACTTGAATTCAAGGCTCAAATTTATATCCGTGAATTAATTAGCCTTTTAGAGACAAATAAAATAGAAAATTTTAGTTTGCTTTAGGTAGGCCTTCTAATATTAAAAATGAGACGAGCCTCGCCAAACCAAATACAAATTGCGGGGCCCTCATTAAATACTTAATTAAAAATAGTTTGTATTCGGATAGGCCGTTTAGCGATTTTCACGGCCTTCCCAAAAGATAACAAAACGGTAGTCGCTTTAAGCACGTTCTAATTAAATTACTTTCTTAAATACGGGTGTGCATTTCATGCAACCCAAATCCAAATCCGAAAACGTTGAATAAGGTTGTGTCGAGGATCCGGGTGCATTTCATGTGACGTGATCCAAAAATATGTTCTTAAACGACGTTCACCTTCTCAAATAAAAATAATTGACAAAAAGCGGAAATTAATTCTAAAATTGCATAAGTAAGGTAACATGTATAAAAAATCAAATTTTAGCCAAATATAACAGTTAAGCGACCGTGCTAGAACCACGGAACTCGAGAATGCCTAACACCTTCTCCCGGATTAACATAATTCCTTACCCGGATTTCTGGTTCGCGACTGTTAAACAGAGTCAAACCCTTCCCCGATTCGAGATTCAAATCGGTGATTTGGGACACCATAAATCTCCCAAGTAGCGACTCTAATTTTTAAATAAAAATGAATCCCGTTTCGAATGTCCTTAAATTGGAAAAACTCCTTTCTTTGTTATATCCCTTCCCGGGATGTAGTAAAGCCCTATAATAGCGGAAAAAGGAGGTGTGACAGAACAAAGTAACACTTAAGAATAGGTATCCTTAGCCTTGTATCGATGATTTGTTTGACTAGCTTTAGGGAGTAAGAGGGTTCTCCAACATTGATCTCCGTTCAGGTTATCACCAACTGAGGATCAGGGACTCGGATATTCTTAAGATAGCTTTCAGGACCAGATATGACCATTATGAGTTCTTGGTAATGTCTTTTGGTCTAACCAATGCCCTAGCAGCGTTCATGCATTTGATGAACAGCGTGTTCCGACCGTATCTCGACTCATTTGTCATAGTCTTCATTGATGATATTCTGGTGTATTTGCATAGTCAGAAGGAGCACACGGAGCACTTGAGAGTTGTGTTGTAGAGATTGAGGGAGGAGAAGCTTTATGCAAAGTTCTCCAAGTGTGAGTTTTGGCTCGGTTCTATAGCATTCTTGGGGCACGTGCTATCCAGTGAAGGTATTCAGGTGGATCCAAAGAAGATAGCGGCGATTAAGAGTTGGCCCAGACCGTCCTCAACCATTGAGATTCACTATTTTCTTGGTCTGGAGGGTTATTACCGCCGGTTTGTTCGGGAATTTTCATCTATCGCATCTCCCTTAACCAATTTGACTCAAAAGGGTGCTTCATTTGTATAGTCGGACGAGTGTGAGGAGAGTTTTCAGAAGCTCAAGACTGCCTTCACCACAGCTCCAGTGTTAGTATTTCCATCAACTTTAGGTTCTTCTACCGTGTATTGTGATGCTTCAAGAGTTGGTATTGGGTGTGTGTTGATGCAGGAGGGTGGAGTCACTATTTATGCTTCTCGTCAGTTGAAGCACTATGAGAAGAACTACCCCGTTCATGACTTAGAGTTGGCTGCCATTGTTCATGCATTGAATATTTGGAGGCATTATTTGTATGGCGTGTCCTGTGAGGTGTTTAGTGATCATCGTAGCCTCCTACACTTGTTCAAGCAGAAGGATCTCAATTTGAAACCGTGGAGGTGGTTAGAGTTGCTAAAGGATTATGATATCACTATATTGTACCATCCAGGGAAGGCCAAGCAGTGTGATGGTTAATTTTAAGGTCAACTATGCGGCCAATTATGTGATTGCATACTCTTTATGCGGGTTTTATAGTCGTCGCATAATCCCCTTGGGATTTTTGCAAGGAGCAGCTCTGCGGTACATTATGTGACCGGAGAACAGGTATCTGAACCGCATTCTTGTCGCATACCCAGATAGTGTGTTCAGCTTTTGGGTCCATTTTTGTGGTCCATTTTGCAGGCTGCATGTGAGGTATGCGATCACATATCAGAGTCGGGGCTCCTATTTTCTAATTTTTAAAAACCGACCCCATCCCATTAAAAATACCCTATCCAACCTTCTCTATGTTATTTTTACTAAAAATAAAGTGAGAAATGGAGTTCTAGAGAGAGAGGGAGTGACATTCATCTAATCCCCACCCAACTCTTACCCCAAAATCTTGAAGGTTGTTATGAGAGTTGCTAGGTCTTCACCCTAAAGGTAAGAACTTGTTCCATAATCTGTAATTTCGAAATTTCTATTTAAAATAAGTGATTAACAATTGAGTTCTAGATAAAAAAAGGCTAATAACCTTGCATGCATAAGAGATAATGGGGTATGGGGAGGATGAGAACTAAAGAGATAACAATTGGAGTATAACATTGAAGAAATCTCTTTCTAAAAGGGACCTAAGATCACAATGCACATTTGATGGTTGATAGTATACCTAAACGAGCTAAAATCTTAACCATGTCTCTAATTCTTGGTTCGATTTGTAATTCTTATACTATAGATTAAAGTGCTAAGAGTCCCAAAATTTTGTAAGAATTAAGGAAAGCTTTATTGAGATATGTATGGCTAAAACCCCGTCTTTTAGAAATTGAGCATCATTAGTACTTTTGTAAATGTGGTAAGGCTAAAATTTGGATTCTTACGTTGATTGTTATTTTACATAAATTGATGTTGTAATTTTATATGCGTGAAAGATGTGTCGCAACGTGATCAATGTGCTATATTGATAACTTGAAAGGGGCAAGAGGTATGAATTATGTATTGAAACGCTTTGACTTTAAATTTAGATTGAAGTTGCGTTGTTGTGCCACCTACTTGAAATCTTATTTATGCTTATGATTTAAATAGCCTTTGTGTGCACCTACTTTCCTAAATGGAAAAGCTAATATTGAAATTAGAAATGATGTGAAATATGGCCTAGTGCCAAGAACGATGTGATAAGTTTTGGCCCCCAGTGCTTATGAAATAATATATGCGAAACGAGATGGTTAATGAGAATGGAACAATTCCTTGGTAAGGCGACCTAGCCAATCGGGTTGAGATCGGATGTCATGCCGCACAAATGGTGGTATTATGTTGTTACTGGATTCCGAAAAAAGGAAAATGAGATCGTGATTGAATTTTATGTCTCAATGAGGCAACCTAGCCAAACAGGTTGAGATCGCACTCCGCTCAAGATAGCAGTGGTATTATGAACAGTAATGAATAATGTAAAATGCCCCAAAGTAAAAGCTCTGGAAAAATGATGTGAAAGTTGTATGATTCTTTTATTTGATAATGTGGTGATTGTTTGAAGTTTTGAGTTGTACTTGTGATTTCTTATTCTTGTACAAAAGTTCTTTCAAACTAGATGGTGTTTGGTTATACATACTAGTACTATTCCATGGTACTAACGTCCCTTTTGCCGGTGTAGAAAGTATCAATAAGGCTTTCTCAGTTGGGTTCACTCGATTGAGCGCGGTCGCACCTCCCGAGGTTCGGGCGTGACACTCTTGCAGTTGATGTTCAGGCCTTGGCCAATCGATTCGTGAGGTAGGATATTTTAGAGTCCAGTCGGGTATTGGCTTGTGTGATTTCTCGGTCTTACTTATTTGATCGCATCAAAGAGCACCAGTATGATGATCCTTATTTTCTTATCCTTAAGGACAAGGTTCATCATGATGATGCCAAAGATGTGACTATCGATAATGATGGGGTGTTAAGGATGCAAGGCCGGATATGTGTGACCAATGTAGATGGGCTACAGGAATTGATTCTGGAGGAGGCCCATAGCTCACGGTATTCCATTCATCCGGGTGCCGCGAAGATGTATCAGGATCTGAGACAACATTATTGGTGGAGGAGAATGAACAAAGACATTGTGGGATTTGTAGCTCGGTGTCTCAATTGTTAGCAGGTGAAATATGAGCATCAGAGACCGGTTGCTTGCTTTAGCGGATGGATATTCCATAGTCGAAGTGGGAGCGTATCACCATAGATTTTGTAGTTGGGCTCCCATGGACTTTGAAGAAGTTTTATGCTATTTGGGTGATTATGGATCAACTGACCAAGTCCGCGCACTTTATTCTGGTGTGTACTACCTATTCTTCAGAGTGGTTGGAAGAGATCTATATTCGGGAGTTTGTTCGATTGTATTGTGTCCCAGTTTCTATCATTTTAGATAGGGGAACTCAGTTTACTTTACAGTTTTTGAGGTCTGTGCAGCGAGAGTTGGGTACCCAGGTTGAGTTGAGCACAGCTTTTCACCCTCAAACGGACGGGCAGTCCGAGCGTATTATTCAGATATTGGAGGACATGTTGTGCGCTTGAGTCATTAATTTCGGAGGGTCATGGGATTAGGTTCTACCGCTCGTAGATTTTACTTATAACAGCAGTTACCAGTCGAGTATTCAGATGGCTCCATATAAGGCTTTGTATGCAAGGCGGTGTAGATCTCTGGTTTGTTGGTTTGACCCAGGCGAGGCTAGGCTATTGGGGATAGATTTGGTGCAAGATGCTTTAGACAAGATGAAGGTGATTCAGGAGAGGCTTCGTACAGCGCAGTCGAGACAAAAGAGTTATGTTGACAGGAAGGTTCGGGATGTGTCTTACATGGTTGATGAGAAAGTTCTGTTGAAGGTTTCACCCATGAAGGGTGTTATGAGATATGGGAAGAAGGGTACATTGAGTCCTCAATTCATTGGACCTTTTGAGGTACTTCGGAGGATTGGGGAGGTGGCTTATAAGCTTACTTTGCCACCCAGCTTTTCGAGTTTGCATCCGGTATTTTATGTTTCTATGCTCCGAAAGTATATTGGGGATCCGTCTCATATTTTGGATTTCAGCACGGTTCATTTAGATGGTGATTTGACCAATGATGTGGAGCCAGCAGCTATTTTGGAGCATCAGGTTTGGAATCTGAGATCAAAGGATATAGCTTCAGTGAAGGTGCAGTGGAGAGGTCGGCCCGTGGAGGAGGCTACATAGGAGACCGAGCGGGCGATGCAGAACATATATCCTCACCTGTTTGAAGCTTCAGGTATGTTTCTTGACTCGTTTGAGGACAAACATTGTTTAAGAGGGGGAGGATGTGATGACCCGGCCAATTGTCTCATGAGTTACTGCTCTGTTTCTACCATTTCTTCTTTTTATTGCTTTGTTTATTGGTACTATATGTGATCGGGTTGGCTCAATCGGGTTCGGATAGGTTTTGGTAAGCTTTGAGACACTTAGTCTCTTTTGAGGAAGCTTAAGTTTGAAAAGTCAATCGGATATTAACTTATGTGTTAGTGGGCTCGTATGTGAATTCTGATGGTTCAGATAGCCTCGGGAGGTGATTTGAGACTTAGGAGCGTGATTGAAATGTGTTTTGGAGGTCCGTAGTGAATTAGGCTTGAATTGGCGAAAGTGGAATTTTGGCATTTTTCGGTTGATAGGTGAGATTTTGATATAAGGGCCAGAATGGAATTCTGGGAGTTGTAGTAGGTATGTTGTGTCATTTGGGATGTGTGTGCAAAATTTCAGGTCAATTAGACGTGGTTTGATAGACTTTTTGATCAAAAGCGTAATTCGAAAGATTTTTAGAACCTTAGACTTGAATCTGATATGTTTTGATTCGATGTTGTTTGAGGTGTTTTGAATATTTGTATAAGTTTGGATAGTGGTATAGGACTTTTTGGGGCATTTGGTTGAGGTCACGAGGGCCTCGGGGTGATTTCGAATGGTTGGCGGAAAGTTTGAGGTTGAGTTCGAGAGCTGAAGCATTTTTCCTGCTGTCATAACCGCACCTATGGTGGGAGGACACAGGTCTAAGTAGGCGAGCAGCTGGAACCACAGAAGCAGTGAAGAGGGTGCACCTGCAGTAGCACAGGTGCGAGATTTGAACAACATATGCGGTATTGGTCATTTAAGTGAAAACCGCAGATGTGGTGGTTTTGTCCGTAGAAGCGGGACCATAGAAGTGAGAAAAGGACCGCAAGTGCAGAGTCCCAGGGTCAGAATGTATATAATTTTTCCTTCGCAATTTTTAGAGGTTTCACCATCTTTTAAACGCGTTTTCTGGAGCTTTTGGGCGATTTTGAATAGGGAATTCAAGGGAGAATCATTGAGGTAAGATTTTGCATCTAAAACCCGTTTCTATGGTATTATTTCGCGAATTAGGCTTGTAATTCATGGAAATTAAGGGTCAAAATTTGGGAAACTTGAGAATTGGAGACCTTTAAGCAAGGATTTGAGGGGGCATTTGTGTTCGGATTTTAATGCTTTTGACATGTATGAAATCGCGGGGAAATAAGGAATCTATTGATGTGAATTTTACTGAATTTCGAGACGTGGGCTCGGGGGTCGGGTTTGGTTAATTTCAGGATTCACGTTGTATTTTGATTGTTTTCGAGTGGGCTTTGTTCCCTTAGTATATTTTGATGGTTATGCACTGATTTTGACTAGATTTGAGGCAATTCGAGGCTGATTCGAGAGAAAAAGGTGTCGCGGGCTAGAGTTTTGGCTTGGCTTGAGGTAAGTAATGCTTTCAACCTTGGAACTGTGGGTTTGAAACCCCGAACGATGTGTTTAATGATTGTTATGAAGGTCGTGCTAGGCCAAGTGACGGGCGTACGAGCGTGCACCGTGAGAAATGCGGCCTGGATCACTCCAGAGCGCCGCTTAGTGTTATTTATTATTGATATCTATGCTGTGATTATGTGATCTAGCTGTTGAGCTGTAAATTATGTTAATTATCATATTAAGGCTTCACGCCAATACTTTTGAGACTTGAGAGGTTTTTTCTTACTATCATGCTATTAACTCATGTTTACTTTATACTCAGTCCTATTCATGCATATTATACCATGCCTCAGTCTCGTTTATTGCTATTTGACATATCATATCATTGTTCGGGCTTGTATTATGACATCTTTGCCTTGTATATGAGACTGGAAAGTATCTACTGAGTGATGCCGACAATCGAGTATTGATTGATGGTATGGGATCGGGTTGCACGTCGCAGAAATGATATTGGTTATGCCTTAGCTAGCATTGATATAGCGCTTTGGCTCAAAGAAACCACTCCAGAGTCTTTACACCCCCAGTTAGCGCAGCGGATGATTATACTGAGGGATGGATTTTCTTGGACATGGATTTGTCCGAAGTACTATATCGGGAGATGGATCTTCTTCGTAAGGCTAGATTGGCCTGTTTCCTCGGTACTGGATGATTACGGCCAGTGATGTATATTCCGGGATGGATCTTCCCTGGGCTGGATAGCCATATACAGTACCAAGTGGTTGAGCACTTGTGAGTAGAGATTGTGGAAACCTTAATCATGCTAGCTTTGCATGGGTACATTATGAAATCTCTGAGTATTGAGCTTTTATTTGATCAGTTGCTTAATTATTGTTAAGTTTATTTGAACTGTAAGCATGTCTACATTTCTGTTCCTCTTACTCTTAAATTGCCTGTTGAGGTTATGTCTGTCACTACCTATCAGTCTATAGGTTGGACTTATTACTTGCTGAGTTGGTGTACTCACGTTACCCCCTGCACCTTGTATGCAGATCCAGGCATCTCGGAGCATGGTAGCGGCTGCTGAGTATTTTATGCGGACTGTCACTTGGAGATCGCGAGGTAGCTGCTTGGCGACCGCAGTTCCACCTTCTCCTTCCCTATCTTCCTCTAGCTTTATTTATTTAATGTATTCAGACTATTCCGAATTTGTATTTTCAGAAAGTTGTATTAGTTTGCTCATGAATAGTGACACCCAAGGTCGGGGATTGCGTTTTATTTTGCTGTTTTAGACACTTCTATTATAAAAGTTAGATTATATTTTGAAAATTGATGCTTTCATAAGTAGTAATTGGATATGAAAAAATGGGAAAAGGGAAGAAAGTGGCTGGCCTAGTTCCACGATAGGCACCATCACGACCGAGTCAGATTTTGTGTCGTGACACTGCGACTTCTGCCCTTTTCACTTGTGCGCGCATCTATGCCTGATTCTCGCTTCTGCAATCATCGCACCTGCGTTCCCCTAATCGCAGGTGCGGTTATGACAGATCCAGCAACTTCAGTTGCATCCTCAAAATTCCGAACTTTCTGCTAACCATCCAAAATCATCCCGAGGTACATATATATTCTCACGGGACCTCAACCACAAATACGAACATGTCATATAACACTATTCAAACTTGTATAGATCTACGAAATTCCAAAAATAATGCCAAAATACCAAATCGCCCTCGAATTCAAGCCTAAGGATTTCTAAACTTCAGAACTCAACAAACGATCAAAAAATCTAACAAACCTCCTCCCAACATTAGATGGGATTAAAATGATCTACGGGGGGAACCCGCAACAAACAAGATGTTTGTCGTCAATGAAGTAATTCCGATAACAACACTCTTATCGACAAAGGATCCAGGTTCGAAGGCAAAACAGGAAGCCAAATAGCAATCATCGATGATGTCCTCGACCTAATCAGACAAGCAGGGGACTGAAGAAGACGATGGTTACAGGGTTCCTCGATCTTTTGTAGTCCCCCATGACTCCGACACTACCAAATAAATGGTCAAAGAGCTATAGCGTTCATATTGATCGAATAGCTGCCCGATCGAAAAGTATACCTGAGTATGGTATTAACTTTCGAGCTATGGGCATTCAATTTCTTATAGCTAACATGCATTGTTTTGCTTGGTCCCATCTCGATATGACAGGGATCCCTCCGGAGATCACCATTCACAAGTTGAGCTTGGACCCGAAATTACAAGCAGAAAAGGAAACCCCAATCCGAGATCAAGTATGCATTCATCAAGGATGAGATAACTAAACTACTTAAAATTGGGTCCATCCGGGAAGTCAAATGCGTGGAATGGTTAGCAAAGATAGTAGTAGTCCCTAAAAAGGGGAACAAACTGAGAATGTGTGTGGATTATAAGGATTTAAATGAGGTATGCCCCAAGGATTCTTTCCCTTTGCCTAAGATCGATTGCATGATCGATGCCACAGCTGGACATGAGATCCTCAGTTTTCTTGATGACTACTCCGGGTACAACCAAATAAGAATGAACCCGGATGACCAGGAAAAGACCTCCTTCATCACTAAGTATGGCATATACTACTATAACATAATGTCAATTGGATTAAAAAATGCCGATGCCACTTACCAACGCCTAATAAATCGGATGTTCGAAGAACAAATATAGAAATCCATGGAAGTTTACATTAACGATATGTTGGTTAAGTCCCTGCGAGCAGAGAACCATTTAAAGCATTTGCAGGAAAACCTTCAGTATATTGAAAAAGTTCAACATGAAGTTGAATCCAGGAAAAATGTGCGTTCGGAGTCGGATAAGGTATTTCTCGGGTTCATGGTATCCAACCGAGGAATGGAGATCAACCCCAAAAAGATCAAATCTATCTAGGATGTCACGATAGTAGAAAACATGAAGGTCGTGCAAAGGCTAACCGGGTGCACAGACATCCTAGGACGATTCATCTCAAGATCGTCCAATAAGAGCCATCGATTTTTCTCGTTACTGAAGAAGAAAAACCACTTCACATAGACCCCGGAATGCCAACGGGCAATGGAAGAACTCAAGCGTTATTTATCGTGCCCGCCACTGTATCAGACGCCGATGGTAGACGAACAATTATACTTGTATGGCAGTATCAAAAGTAGCTGTAAGTGGAGTCCTAGTTCAGGAAGAACAAGGTATGCAATTTTCAATTTATTATGTTAACGGAACATTCGAAGTCAGAGAAGAACAGACGCAAAGGTACTTGGATAAGTAGCAGGTAACATGTCATCAGTTCAAGGAGTGGACTTTATAGCACGTACCTCGATATCAAAATAGCAAGGCTGATGCACTTGCAAACTTAGGCCCATCGATCGAGGACGATGAGCTCAACTTGGGGTTAGTCGTACAGCTTATGAGATCGGTATTAGAAGAAGGTCATGCCGAAATAAACTCCACAAGCCTAACTTGAGATTGGAGAAATAAATACGTAAAGTATTTGAAGATCCGGAAACTACCCTCAGATCTAAAAGAATCGAGGGCCCTACGCACAAAGGCAGCCCGATTCAGCGAACGGAACCTTGTTCAGAAGGATGTTTGATAGCCTGCTAGAAATATGTCTGGGACCGGGAGATACCAAGTATGTTTTGAGGGAAGTCCACGAGGGCATCTGCGAAAATCATTCAGGCACCGAATCATTGGTTCGAAAGGTGATCAGAGCTGGCTATTACTGGATCGACATGGAAAAAGATGTGAAGGAGTTCATACGAAAATGTTACAAATGCCAAAGACATGCTCCGATGATTCACCGACCTGGGGAACTTCTGCATTCAGTCTTGTCGTTATGGCCATTCATGAGGTGGGGAATGGAAATCATCAGCCCTCTTCCATAGGCACCGAGTAAGGCTCAAATAATCTTATTTATGACTGACTATTTTTCTGAGTGTGATGAAGCACAAACATACAAGAAGTTTAGGGAGAAGGAAGTCATCGAATTCATTTGGGACCACATCATATATTGGTTCGAAATGCCATCTGAAATCTTATGTGACAATGGGAAATAAGTTATCTGCAGCAAAGTTAACAAGTTTCTCAAAGATCAAAAGAATACTATCAACACCATATCACCCCTAGTGGGAACGGACAGGTCGTATCAACCAAGAAAACCATAATCCAAAATCTTAAGAAAAGGTTAACCGATGCCAAAAGGAAAATGGAAAGAGATCCTGCCCGAAGTCCTTTTGGCATATCGCACGACCTCAAAGTCCAGTTCAGGAGCTACTCTGTTCTTATTGGTTTACTGCGCTGAAGCTCTAATACAAATCGAAGTCGGGGAGCCAAGTATCAAATTCCAATATGCAACAAAATAATCAAATGACGAGGCCATGAATACGAGTCTGGATCTATTGGATGAAAGACGTGAAGCCGCCCTTATTTGGGTAGCTGCCCAGAAGCAATAAATCGAGAGATATTACAACGAAGGAACAACCTTCGATACTTCATATCGGGGACTTAGTACTAAGGAATGTCACACTAAAAACCCGAAATCTGAGCAAAAGAAAGTTTGGTCCGAACTGGGAAGGATTGTACCAAATTCTCGAGGTCACTGGGAAAGGATCTTATAAGCTCGGAACGATGAACGGAGAACAACTACCAAGAAATTGGAATGTAACTCACTTAAAATGATATTACTTCTAAGGTATGACCCCATTAATTTTCTTTTATTTATGTCGGACTAACACTTGCAGGTGATTGACAAGAAGCACTACAAAGTCTTTATGTCCGAAAGCACAATTGCACTCCTTTTCCCATGAACCGATTTGGTCTCAAATGAGTTTTTCGGTAAGGTTTTTAACGAGGGAGCAGTGGATCGTGCTAACTTAAAATCAAGAACTGATCAAGAATCGGTGTCAAAGCTAGCATTAACAGTATTCGAGGTTCCTCTACAATCAATCTCGTATACTGGGGAGCATTACCTTCGAATATCGACCTTAGCCAGGAAAGAAACTTTGTAGCTGAAAGGTATCAATCGTTAGGATTTGTTTTAAGGGCCAAATGATTAAACGAATCGTGCCCACATAGGCTAATCGAACCCTGACACAAAGCATGCCTACATATGTTACTATTATACACAAGAATAAAGAGAAGTCATTTTCCATGCAATTATCATATGTTTTAAAAAATTCTTGCTTACATCCCTTAAAGAATTTCGTATTCCGGTTTCCTAAAGGTACGAACTCAAGGGCCGCTTATAACCGAAGCTCAAATGATCACTCCCTCACTTGGGGACTGTCGTCTGAAAACAAAGTCGGGTGGCCCAAGCCACTAGACCTGGGGGCATTAGACATATTAGGCAACCCCCGAATTTTTAAGGTCACGACCACCTTTGCTTAGGGACTGTTATATTGGAAAAGACTAGATAATTCAGGAAAACAAGTCCTTTGGGAGACTCCCGAAATAAAAGGCTGAGGCCATATTAATACGGCTTGGAGATGTCCGACACACATAACAAAAGATAGACCTTCAAAAAATAAAATATTTTCATAACAAGTTCTAAAGGCTACCTCGACGAATTATAATCTGAATTACTTTGTTTGGGAGAAAGTTTCCAGTAACACCGAACCCGGGAGACGCCTTAAAATAGAGTAATGTAAAGGAGAGGTTTTTTTTGAAATTTCGAACATAACCTAAGTTATTTTATGCTAAGGAATTTCGATCTTTGTGAATACAAATAATTAAGCAACGGAAAATTTTGAAAGTGTGAAAGGGAAAGAAAGCCTTATATATA
>MU700525.1:81472-114563 GCA_026770625.1 Nicotiana glauca | reverse complement strand
ATATATATATATATATATATATATATATATCGAATAATCTTTTTATAAAGACCATAAAGCCCTAATAGATAAATCTACATCAGCCAAAACGATCTCAAAAAATAAAAGACAAAAAATCCTAAGGGGTCGCATCGTCGCCTTCGGGGTCTTCACCACTTTTGGTCTCATCTGAGTTGTAGACAATAAATTTTTGTCAAAAAAATAAAATCAGGACCGAAAAATATTGCAACAATCGTAGTATTTTATTTCAAATAATATGAGTGTACAATCTATATGATTCCTCTGATTCTACTCTTCTAATATAATTTGAAGGGCCTTTGAGCTTGATCTTAAATTTGAATTTGGACTTGATTTATCCATCGTGAACACTTTGATTGTTGCCATGAATTGTATCACGAACAAGTAGCCTTGATCTTGAATGTCTTGTATTTAATTTGACTTCGTTCTTGATCTTGAATACTTGAATTGTTCTTCGTTCTTGAGCTTAAACTCAATTTCTTGAACTTGAACTTGATTGCTTGAAGCTTGAAACTTGTACAGAAATTTGCGGAGTTTGATCCTCCTGCTCTCTCTTGCTTCTTGTTGTAACTTCTGGTGTCTTTTCTGGGTTATGAAGACCCCTATTTATAGTTGTGGAAGGGAGGAGTCTTGATAAATAAACTTTTTTCGACCAATCAAATTGAAGTGTGGCATGACCGCATTTGATTGGCCAGAACATGTCACTTGTACACGCGGCGCGATTTCATTGGCCTTTTAGTGTGACTTGTCTTGCCTTGTCATTTTGACACGTGGCATAATCCTATTGGTTATTCTGTTTGACTTGATGCGCCATATCATTTGACACATGGCGCCAAACTGGGCCTCTAGGAAGATGATATCTTGGTCTTCATGAAGTGGACTCATCACTTTAACCCAATTAAATGAGCTAGCCCAACAGATTAAGACTTATTTATTTAACTCATATGTATTCCACTTATATAATTGATTCAATTATATTTGCCCATAATATACAATTTATCTTGAATTTAAAATATTGTCCAAATTTTTTTTGGATTTAATTTTAATAAAATTTATATGCCTCAAATGCCCCTATTTCAAGACTTGTTAAAGCATAACCTTGTTGAATTTTAATGAAAAAGGCTTGAAGTAACACGTGGAATATCTTGAGCTCTTCGCTCCGGACCGCATCTCAAATATAAGGCTTGTGGACTTACATTCAATAATCTTTCACTTCATTTAGAAAAATTATGTATTTTGCTAAGTTGTCGTTTGTATTTTAGCTTTTAATGTTAAACTTCAAAGAAGATTGGTGATAGATAGATTCCAAAGTCAAAGTACTTACCTTTGCTAGTGGCACGTGGGTTTAGCAATATTGTGAGAACCAACACTTTTTGTTGTTTTAAATAAGGAGACAAACAACAACTATTTCTTTCCATAATAATGACTTGCCATATTATCCAATTTCAATTCAACCTTGAGTAGGATAATGCTAACCGCCCGAATAACAGATTCCTTTTAGAAGACAAATTATATCAGTTATCCCACGATTTGAACACAAGTCCTAGCCCCCAGTGATCTCAATTCCAAATAGCATTTTCAATTGCTTTTGGATTCCTGCGAAGACCAATCCTATTACAAAGTAATAATAAAGTAGCTGAATCCAACATGAAATGCAATTGCAATATCCCACATCAGTATTTGTCCTCTCGTAGCCGCCTTTTGATATCTATAAATACCATACACCTTTCATGGTATTAGTACCAATTCTAGCTTTTGTAAATTGCTTTGAGTCCACTTTTGACGACTTAGAGGTATTGACACGAAGGTAATTTTTTCTTCTTTTCTTGTGTTTTTTCTTTTATTTTTTTTACTCTGTTGTCTATTTTTTCTTTAGAAGTAACTTCGTGAAGCTACGAAGTACAATAAAAGTTTGAGACAAAGACCTTAAAAAGTTCGCGACGAATACATTCAAAATTTGTGGCGAAAACCCATCAAAGTTCGCGATAAAGACCTTTAAAATTTGTGGCGAGACCCATAAAAGTTCGCGCAAAGATCCTTAAAATCTCATGGTCATGATCTTTAAAAATTCATAGTGAAGACCTTTAAAAGTTCGCGGTGTAGACTTTTAAAAGTTCGCGGTGAAGACCATTAAAATTTGCGGGGAGCCATAAAAGTTCGCACGAAGATCCTTAAAAGCTTGTGGTCAAGATCTTTAAAAGTACATACTGAAGACCTTTAAAAGTTCACAGTGAAGATTTTTAAAAGTTTGCTATGAATACCTTTAAAATTTGTCGAGAAGACCCATAAAAGTTTGCACGAATATCCTTAAAAGATTATGGTCAAAGATCTTTAAAAGTTCACAGTGGAGACCTTTAAAACTTTGCGGTGAAGATCATTAAAAGTTTGCGTCGAATACTTTTAAATTTTGCGATGAAGACCCATAAAAGTTCGTGCGAAGATCTTTAAAAGTTTGTGGTCATGAGCGTAAAAGTTCACGGCGAAGACTTTAAAATTTGCAGTGAAGACCATAAAATTCCACGATGAAGACCTTTAGAATTTGCGGGGAAGACCCATAAAAGTTCGCGCGAAGATCCTGGAAAGCTCGTGGTAAAGATCATAAAAAGTTCACGGTGAAGATCTTTAAAAGTTTGGTGAAGACCTTTAAAAGCACGCGATGAGAACCGTTAAAAGTTCACGATGAAGACCTTTAAAAGTTTGCAGTGAAGACCTTTCAAAGCACACGATGAATACCTTTAAAATTTTGTGGTGAAGGCCCTTAAAAGCACATGATGAAGACCTTTAAAAGTTCGTGGCGAAGACCCTTAAAAGGTCGTTGTAGAAATCTTTAAAAGTTGGCGGTAGGGAGTTTAAAGTTCATCACTAACACCTTCACAAGCATATTTTAGAAGTTCAGAACGAAAGCCTTAAAAATCCAAATGCCTTTAAAAGTACGAGACGAACACCTTTAAAACTTCACAACGAAAACCTTTAAAAATTTTGATGCCTTTAAAAGTTCGAGACGAACACCTTTAAAAATTCACAACAAAAACCTTTAAAAATTTGAATGGATTTAAATTTTCCAGACGAACGCCTTTAAAAATTCACAACGAAAACCTTTCAAAAAAAATTCCGACACAGACATCCCTTTTTTTATACACCTGAGGCAAAAAATTTACTTATCCATCCTCTCTTTTAAGATCACGATTGTCACTCTTCCCTTTTTTGGGGGATTGAGAAGATATGAAGGCCAATAATCTTGAAGGTTATTCAAACATGAAGATATAATAAATCCCCAGAATTCAATATAAATACTTTGTAGCCTATTAAAAGACTGTCATCGTTTCATTGAAGACATCAATTTACCATAGCGGCTTTCCCCCTTTAAATCAAATAGGACCCAAAATTTAACTGAAGAATGGTATCTTAGCTCGATTTTCAAGTGTTGATTAAATGAATTACATTCCGTCGTATTTCATTCGAACAACGATTGGCCCACTATGTATCTTTTGAAATCATACGACTGAACTTAGAATGAAACTCTAAGTTGCCTACATACCCCGGTGAAGTGGATCAAGTCATACCGTAGTTCAGACTGCACGATTTTTTTTATCTAATTTTTTTATGTCTTAACTTTTGCCTAGGCCGCCTCTTTCGAACTTTTCAACCTAGTGGACTCTTTTTTTTGTAGCGGCATACATAGTTTAGACTCATGTGGGCTAGGAGTGTAGCAACATGCAGTTTAGGTTCATGCGTTAAGGAGCATTGCAACTTCAAGGATAATACTTCTTTAAAAACTTGCCTTTGATAGGGACAATTCTCATGCCATCTGCATCAACCAACTTGTAAGCCCCACTTAAGTAATCTTCTTTTACGACATATGGTCCATCCCATTTTGAAGTGAACTTTCCTACAGGTTTATGGGAAGTAATTATGGGTCTTCGTACGGTAAGGACTTGATCTCCTACTTGAAAGGATCTCGGGCAAACTCTTGTAAGCTAGATAACATTCAAGACTCTGTTAAGCTTCCAACCTCTTCTCATCAATAGCCTCCAACTCTGCTAATCGAAGTCGAGCATTTTCGTCATCAATGATCCCTTCTTGTATAGCCAGTTGTAACGAAGGTATTTGATGCTCAAGTGGCAAGACGACTTCGACCCCATAAACGAGTGAATGAGGAGCCATTTGTATTGGCGTGAGGTGAGTCGTCCCATATGCCCATAGATATTCTTCCATACGGTCATTCAAATCATGTTTGGATTTGGAGACAGTTTTCTTTAACAAGTTGCATAGAGTTTTGTTGAATGCCTCAGCTAGACCATTGGCAGCAACATTGTACATCAGAGAGTTACATTGCTTGAAGCCAAAGTGGTCACAAATATTGTTCATTAACCTATTATCAAATGGCTTTTCATTATCCGTTATTATGTAAAGAGGAATGTCAATGAGATAAATAATGTTTACTCGGATCAAAATTGCAACATTTTCCTTCTTTACTTCCTTAAGAGCAACAGCTTCAGCCCATTTTGAGAAGTAGTCTGTTGCAGCCAAGATGTATAGGTGATCATCAGAGGAATTTGGCAGTGGTCCAACAACATCCAATCCCCAAGTGTCAGATGGCTAGGATGTAACAGTCGGGTGCAACAATTCAGGAGGTTGATGAATAAAATTTGCATAGAATTGACAAGCCTTACATCTTCGAGCGTAGTCCAATCAATCTTTTACCATCGTTGTCCAATAATATCCCGTTCTTTTTATATGGAAGTGGAGCTTTGGTCCAAATTGGTATGACCCACTTACCCTAGAATATGCCTCTTACAAAGCTTGGAGTGCTTCTTCTTCCCCTAGGAATTGCAAGGGTACTCTTTTGAATAACCTTCTGTATAGAGTATCTTTGTAGTAAAGGAAGTGAGGTGCACGACGATGGATTTCATTCCTTCTCCGTGGATTTTCTAGAAGTATCCCATAGCATAAGTGGCCGATAATGTGTTGTCGACATTCTTCTTTCTCAACTTCAGAAACAACGTCAATATGCTTAAGTTCATTTTCTTCACCTTCAGCCTCATTTGGCGGCAATACTACCCATTTTTGGCAGACAGTAACTTGCACTTGATTAGGCAGGATTAATGATGAAGCTAAGGCAACTAAAGCATCAGCCTTCTTATTTTCTTTCCTTGGAACATGCTAAATAGTCACATCACCAAGCCACCCCAATAATTTTTTTAAGTACTCATGATATGGCCGTAGTTCAGGCTTCTTGACCTCAAAACTACCTAAAAGTTGATTGACGACTAACTGAGAGACACCAAAGACTTGCAATTGCAACCGCTTCATTTTGATAGTCATTTCGAGCCCAGGTATTAGTGCTTGATACTCAGCAATGTTGTTAGAGCAAAGTTGCATCAACGTAAAAGAGTAGGGCAGAACTTCACCTTGAGAAGTGACAAATACTACACCAGCACCAGCTCCTCTACGATGTGCAACACCATCAAAGTACATATTTCATGGAGGTTGAACTTCAATGACCATGGCGTCCTCATTAGGTAGTTCATCAGTTAGCTCCCAATCATCAGGTATAGGGTGATCTACGAAGAAGTCTGCTAAAGCGTGTCCTTTTATAGCCTTTTATGGGATGTACACGATTTCAAATTGTTGACACTAGAGGTACCACCTTGCTAGTCGATCACTAAGGACAGGTATTGACATCACGAATTTCATTGGATTTGCTCTAGAAACCAAACGAACGACATGAGCTTGAAAGTAGTGCTTCAACTTTTGAATTGTGAAGACTAGTGCCAAACATTACATTTTGATTGGTGAATAATTCAGCTCATTTGGTGTCATCAGCCTGCTCAAGTAGTAAAAGGAGTTTACTTTCCCTTCTATATTTTCTTGGGCCAACAGCTCTCCAACAGACCTTTCTTGTGCCGAAATGTATAGTACCAGCAGCTTTCCAAGTATAGGGGTTGCCAAAACTAGAGGCTTCGTCAAGTAGAATTTAATGCTCTCAAAGGCATTGCTACACGCTTGGTCCCATTTGAATGGGACACCTTTCTTCATGAGGCGGCTGAATGGTTGGCATCTCCCAGCTTGGTTTGAGATGAATCTTCTAAGGTATGCTAGCTTTTCTTGCAGAATTTTCAATTCATGAATATTGTGAGGCTCAGGCATTTTCAAGATTGCATCTAATTTAGGCTGATCTATTTCAATCCCTCGATGTCGGACGATGAAACCCAGGAACTTTTCGGAGGTAACTCCAAAGGCACATTTAATGTATTCCTCCTAAGTTGGTACCTCCGGAGCAACTCAAACACCATCCTCAAGTCTTTCAAGTGGTCATTTTTCTTTCTTGATTTTACCGCCAAGTCATCAACATAGCATTCGACATTCTTATGGAGAAGGTCATTAAAGATATTCTGCATAGCTCTTTGATAAGTAGCACCAGTGTTCTTCAATCCAAAAGTCATTAACTTGTAGCAATAAATACCCTTGGGGGTATGGAACACAGTAACCTCTTCATCTTTTGGCACCATGCGAATTTGTTTATAGCCTGATGAATTGTCCATAAAAGACATTGTCTTTCGGACACGCATTGCTAAGATCCCTAAAGTCGACGCACACTCGAGTTTGGCCATTTTTCTTCCTTACAGGGACAATACTTGAAACCCATGTTGGGTATTTAACTTCACGAATAAAGCCATCTTTGATGAGTTTGTTAACTTCAGTTTCAATCAAGGGAACCAAGTCCGGACTAAAATGCCTTTGAGCTTGTTTAATAAGGCGAGCACCATTTTTGACTACAAGGTAATGGACTGCTACTTTCGAGTCTAAAGCAGGCATCTCTTTGTAACTCCAAGCGAAGACGTCGCTAAACTCCTTGGGTAACTCAATATAAGTGCTCTCTTTATCAACTTCTGGTAATGCACTTAGGTAGGTGGGTCTTGGTTCTTCATCGGTGCCAAGGTTAACTTCTTTTAAGGCATCAACTGTCGTCTTCACTCCTTCTTCAAGTTCAAGTGGAGCATCATTCGCATCTTCATCGTCTTGAGGGTCCCCATCATTAAATGATATATGATAACACGATGAAGTATCCTCCAATTCTATATTATCCTTCATTAAAGATGTAACACCATTCTTGCCTTGCACAGTAACATAATACGAAGAACACACACTTTCTTCATCTTCGTCATGTTCCTTAGTGTATATCACAGTATATGGATTTACCTTTAGGACTTTTTTACATGAAAACAAAAGTTTTGTTTCTCACCTCATTCTAGAAGGAACCAAACTTTGGAAATCCTTAGAGATCTTCTAGATTTTGGGTGAAACGGTTGTACTTATGCTTTGAAAATTTCTCTGGAACTTGTTCTCCTTCTTTAATGAACCCAATCTTTCAAACATGGAGGTCCTCATAGATGATTTTCTTAGTCGATCAAAGATAGCAGGCTTGTTAGAGGCAGCAGATTCGTCTTCTACAGTGATATAATTGCTACTCGCCCTTCTTATGGAGATGCGCACTGGTGACGGTTGATTGTATTCCAAACCTTCACGTAGTTATTTCGTTGTAGCTTCTTATGGTAGCTTCCCTAACTTTGACGTCTCATTGAGATTGTATCCAGCTTTTACAAATAGCTTGTAAGCGTTAAAACCTTCATCTATTCTCTTTGTAGGGAGTGCCACATTCTGTAAACGATTTTGGGCAACAAACCCTGCAAGCGACTTCGAGGACGAATTTACTGCCTCAAATCATTTTACGGAAGAGTTAACTCCTTTAGCGTGTTAGTTTGTAGATTAGATGATTTGCCTTCATCTTTCTTCTTTCTAGGGACATATTGGAGCGTAGGACTTACTTTTTTTCCATAAGACGCAATATTCCCTTTACGAGATTTGTTCATGTTTGCGTGTTCCTCCTTAGTAACAGCTTTGGCTTTACCAATAATCACCTCAGCTCTTTCAGTTATGGGCTTGTCATTCTTGATTTTTATTCCATCATCAACTTTTATCTCCTTTACAATGCGGTTCTTCAAGTAGAACTTTGAATCGGCAAAGTGTGACTCTGCCTTGATGAATGGCTCGTCATTAGCAATGATCTTCTTCTCGACATCACCCTCGTAGTATTTTAAACATTGATGGTAGGTAGATTGAACCACTTTATTCTCATATATCCAAGGCCTCCCAAGCAAGACATTGTATGAAGTCTTCGTGTTGATTACATGCAGTCATGCACTTGATTGCATATCTTCAATGGTGATTTCCAGCCTGATTGCGCCTATGGCTCTTTTCTCCTCTTGGTTTAATCCTTGGATCATCACACAACTTTCTGATAGTTCATTCATGGGAATACTAAGTTCTTTCACAGTGCGAATTGGCAAAATGTTCACTGAGGATCCTCCATCAACCAAAATTCGATTTACCCTTTCATAACGCATATAGCTAACCAAGTACAATGGGCGGCTATGAAGAGTGCCACCTAGCAGAACATCGTCATTTGTGAATGTGATTTTCCTCACAAGCATTAAATTCTTGAGGAGTGGACTTAATGAGCTTTTCCGAAGATGGTTCCAATGGTAGGTCATCACTCATTTCTTCCCCTTTGTCAGCATGGCAACAAGGGGAATCGATACCCTCATGGGAAATCTCCGTGCGGAACCAACTTGTTAAAAACTCCTCCAAGGTCACTGGAGTTCATTGCTTTTGAGAATGGTGCATCTCCACTTTTGCTTTCTTCAAATGCCTAACCGGATTCTATTTCGTTGGTATTTTTACCATCATCTTCCTTGTTGGTTGTTCTATTGATTCTTTTTGTGGGATCCTTTTGTGGAACCTACGACGAGTCACCAACGTCCAACCTTCATCATCATCGGGTTGATCGTCTTCAACTTTGTTGTTCTCAAGTAATTCCTCATTTCTTATTCCTTTTAAACTGTATAATTCATCTAGATTGAATGAGCCAAAAGTGATAGAGACGTAGTTTGTGCTTGCTTTCTCATATTCAAGCACGATCTTCTTTTCATGGCCCAAGTCCATAACTTTGTCCTTAAAGAGAAAGCACTTCTCCAGAGGGTGGCATACAAGTTAGTGATATCTGTAGTAATTTGGGTCATTCGTTTTCCCAGCTTCATTTAGTCACTTCATCTCCGGAAGCTCAACGAGATTTAACTTGAGGAGTTCTTAAAAAATGGCTAGCACATTAGAATCCAGTAATGGGTAATCTTTATCTTGCATTTCTTTTAGACTCAACTTTCCACTTAGCTTATCTTGAAAAGAAGTGGATTTCATAGTTTGCTTCTTTTTCACCTTCGTCGTAAACTTCACAGGTGATGTGTTGACATTCATAGCTTTTTTGCTTTCAGACTTAGATACAAACTTGCCCCACTTCCTAAATTCTTGTTTGTCATTCCTTTTGTGAGGTTCATAGATGGGCAGCCTTTCATTTCCAGCAAAGGCCATGCTCAATTCCATGACGTCAACACGAGTTGGAGGTTCTTCAAATATACTAGTCTTGATACCTTAAAAGATGTAGTGCCCCAATGCATGCCCTGGATGAACATCTCTATGCCTGAAGCTTCACTGAGCCTGTCTTTGCAGTTGAGGCTTCTATTCCTCTAGCGATTGATAAAGTCGATAACTGGTTCCCCCTTTCGTTGATGAGCACTTATAAGTTCTATCATACTCACAGTAAGTCTCATACTATAAAAGCAATTGAGGAAATCTTGCTCTAATTGATCCCAGCTATTGATAGATCTAGCCTCGAGGTCTGTGTACCAGTTAAAAGCATTTCCTTTTAGCAAGCAGACAAACTGCTTGATAAGGTAATCTCGATAAGTCCTAGAATTGTTGCACATCTCTACGAAGTGCGCCATATGTTGCTTTGGGCTACCTTTACCATCAAACTGTTGAAACTTTGGAGGTTGATAGCTAGCAGGCATCTTCAACATATCGACCCTTGCAGTGTACGACTTTGCATATGTAAGGCATGATTTGGCAGCAACTTCATATTTGTTCTTAATGGTTCCTTCAATGAAATCTGTCAGTTGATTGATTGGAATCATCCCTTTAGATGAGACGGGGATAGCCTTAGTGGATGCTACTTGTCTTGGGGGAGAGTCACTCTCTAGAACTTCTGGGAGCTTGCCGGTTGCATGGGTGGATTCTCCTTCCATCAAGATTCTTGTTAGCTTGTTAATTCTAGCGTCTTGATTTTACATGCATTTGGTAAAGCTAGCGATTACTTCCATCAAGTTTGCCAACTGCTCCTCAATAGATGTTGTGTTTGTCACCATGGCTTGCATGATTGTTGTGGATGATGGAGAGTAGCATGGATTTTCATACAGATTGATCCTTTATTAGCTCACGCTATGTGGTGTAAATAGGAAGGATACATCACTTGAAGCATCATCATCTTCCTTCACAATAGAGTGCCTGGATCTGGAGAGGTCAATCAAAGCAAGAGTTTTCTTGATCTTTTCAGCAACATCTCTTCCTCCTTCAGTTGCGTTTGTTGAGGATCTTGCTCCTTTTAAGGATGAAGATCCGAAACCAGGTGTTGATGCGGATGACACTTGGGGTGCTTGTTGTCCTAAAGAGATCGCTTTGCTCCTCGTAACTTTTCTAAAGCTTCCAAAGGTTACATCGATGATGCTTTCCACATCAACATAGAATCTAAAGTTAGCAGCCTTGGTGGAAGTTAAATCGGAGTTGATTTTCTTTGAAGCCATTTCAATGTTATTGGACTTTGGTGATTGAAAAGTTGATATGAAAGGTAGAGATTGTCCCATTGGGCGTGCTAGAATTTGTACACAACAAATTTGCTTTGAGAAAATAAAATTAGGACCGAAGAATATAGCAACAATCGTAGTATTTTATTTCAAATAATATGAGTGTACAATCTCTATGATTCCTCTGATTCTACTCTTCTAATATAATTTCAAGGGCCTTTGATCTTGACCTTGAATTTGAGTTTGATTTATTCGTCGCGAACACTTTGATTGTTTCCATGAATTGTATCATGAACAAGTAGCCTTTATTCTGAACGCCTTGTATTTAATTTGAATTCGTTCTTGATCTTGAATACTTGAATTGTTCTTCATTCTTGAGCTTAAACTTGATTTCTTGAACTTGAACTTGATTGCTTGAAGCTTGAAACTTGTAGAGAAATTTGTGGTGTTTGATTCACAAGCTCTCTCTTACTTCTTGTTATAACTTCTGGTGTCTTTTCTAGGTTATGAAGACCCCTATTTATAGTTGTGGAAGGGAGGAGTTGTGATAAGATCAATTTCTTTCCGACCAATCAAATTGAAGTGTGACATGGTTGCATTTGATTGGCCAGAACATGTCACTTGCACACGTGGCGTGATTTCATTGGCCTTTTAGTGTGACTTGGCATGTCTTGTCATTTTAACATATAGCATAATCTTTTTGGTTCTTCCGTTTGACTTGGCGCGCCACGTCATTTGACACATGGCACCAAACTGGGCCTCTAGGAAGATGATATATTGGGCTTAATGAAATGGAATCATCACTTTAACTCAATTAAATGAGCTAGCCCAATGGATTAAGACTTATTTATTTAACCCATATGTATTTGAGTTATATAATAAATTCAATTATATTAGTCCATAATATTTATTTGGGCCAATATATATTGAATTTAAACTATAGTCCAAATTATTTTATGAATATAATTTTAATATAATTTATATGCCTACATGAGTATTCAGAACCCTTGGAATCCTTCTAATTGGGATAAGCCAGCTTCCTGACCTTGGGCTCAGATATCTTGGCCTCCTCGATCTCAGTTAGCAAGTCAAAGCCCTAAGCTTGAACTCCTTCGAGGGCCTCCCTTTGAGACTGCCACTTCCTGTGTTTAACAAAATCCTTCACTTGATCTTGAGCTGCCTCGGCATCGACCATATACTGGGCCACCTTCTCATCAACTTCGTCTTGACCACATCAATCTTTGACATGGTCGCCTCAAGTTTCTTGGCCAGATTTTCTTGGCTAAAAATTGCCAAGCTCAGTTGAGACCAAATCTCTTTGATTGATTTGGCCTAGGTTGAGGCCTTTTCCTTTGCAGCTTGGAGCTGGTTTTCGGCCGATAGTGGTTGTGCTTGGAAAGCCTCCTTTTCCGAGGCAAAAAGGTCCATATTTTTCTTTCACTCCTCGGCCTCTAATTTATCGTGTCCACCTGTGCCTAGAGCTGACTGATCTATTCAAGCCTCTTTTGGACCTGCAGGTTCGGATCATTAGCCACTGTGTCCAAATCTTTTCACTATATTCAAGTACTCAATTTACATGTTGACCCACTCGGCGTGCTCCTTCCGAGCCGCTTCTAACTCGGCCTAAATTTTCTCATTGAGAAGCTTATAGGTGTCCCTTTTCTCAATAAGCTCTCAAACCTCAGCATCATGTTGAATTAATGCCTCTGGATATCGGAGGAAGGTTTCATTGTGAAGCACCAAGGCCTAGAAGCATAAAGATATGTGTTAAAATTGTTTGCAACTTCAAATTATAGTACATAATAAAGAGGCACTCGAAGTTACCTGATTCAATGCCTATTGAGCTTCACTGAATAGACAAGGTGATTCCACCTCGTCCATTTGGCCTGGTCCTCTTTGGTCACCAAACACAAAAGGTAGCTAGAAAACCTCACAGGGGTAGAGAGAACCTGGGCATACTCCGGGATAGAGAAAAGTATTGACCACTTTCGGTCAGGATTAACATTCGAGGTCGGGAACAAATCCACTAACCTTGGGCTTGAAGAAGACCTACTGGCTCTCGACGTTGGTACCTTCTTTGGCAACAATAAATCAAAAAACCTGGTGACGTCCTCCGAAGCGGTAGATCCTAAGCAATCTAAGAAGTTGTTGAGGTTTGTCTTCCCCTGAGGCCCTTCATGAGAAAGACCTTCTTAGCATACCATCCTCGTTGATCATAGAATCGGAGAACAGAGGATACCCGGTGAGGTCAATCACCCCAAGTGCATCTTTCGGCGAATTTTCTTTCTCTCGAGAAGTATCAGCCCCGATATCCCTCTCGATCCCCTTACCTTGGGGCAAAGCAGCCTTACCCCTTACCATTTCAGATATCCCGGCCAATGCCTTCTCAACAACCTCCCCGGCTTGAGGCAATACAGTATGGTTTCACACCCGAGTGTCTAGATCGAAATTTTCTTCTTTTTCTTCGGACTCATCACTCAGCCGGTGAATTGAATTTGATGGGAAGGCTCCAGTGCTTTCCTTAGGTTTGCGCACCTGCCTCTTTTGTGGTTTCTACTTCTCCAATTTCGGGGAACTCGGAGCCCCTTTCCTTTTATTCTCTTTGTCCCAATTCGGAGCAGATGGTTGGGGGAGGACATCTTCATCACCAGATGGGGGCCTCATTACAATATCTTTCCCAAGGCTTACAAAGAAAAATAGATAAGTAGGCTCGGAAAGAATCTTATCGTGAGAACGGGCTTCTTACCGGCCCTCTAAATATTCGCACCATGCACGCTCGGAGTAAGGCTTCTGTGATATAATACCCTTAACCCACTCCTTGAGTCAACGAACTACATCCGACATCCGTGCAACAGCTGCACCACGAAACATCGATTAGGTTAGAGGAAAGGGAAAATCAATAATAAAAATCTTAATAGTGAAGTTATACATAGGTTTCATATTCTATTTCTCGGGATATGGCATTTCCTCACCCAAGATTAGATGTGAGTTCTTCACTCAAATGAATCGGCCTAACCAGCCGTGGTCTCGGTCTTCATCTATGCTCGAGAATGGGTCCTTAGTACCACGGCGGGAAAGCTTTCTCAATTCCCCTCGGTAGATTCGGGGACTGTACAGACGCATGAGATAGTCGATAGTTAAGGGGCATTTGTCGGGCTTGCTCACAAAGAAACAAAGCAGAATAACAATCCTCTAAAATAAAAGATAAATCTTCCCTAGCGTCAGTTCATACCTTTTGCAAAAGGATATGATAACTGGGTCTAGAGGGCACAACATAAAAGGATAAGTATAAACACATAGAAAACACTCCACGTGGGTGGTGATTGATTTCTCAAGCTTAAGCACCACCAAATGTTTACTTGCCCGATTACAATCTTCTTAGACATTAGGGAGGAGATCATTAGTAATGGAGCATATTGTTACGCCCTAAACCTTGGGGAGGGCAACCGGTCGAGCAAGCCTATTTAGTCGTTCCTCCCCGACTCATCCTATACCCGAAGAATTAATGCATTACCAATTGTTAAAGATGTGAAGGAGAGGAGCTGTCTAAACGCATAAGAATTTCTAGATTAAATTCTTACTTAAAATACAACATGCCATAATTAAGTTCCCAAAAGTACATACAGTTGACAATCTAGAAGCTAAAAGTTTCAAAATACAACGTGATCCTATGACCACCCCGGCACCCATACATGATGCACATAAGTGTCTACGAAGCCTCTAAGGATACAGGAGACCAAAATAATGATGCCAGCAACAAGGCCCCAGCCATACCTCAAAATGTGACCACTTACACAGAAGAAGAACTATAAACCCCTGGGGGGAATGGGGGCTCACCAAAACAGCTGTGAAGAGAACAAGAGAGCACCACTATCTGCGATCGGCACTATCAGCAACGGAACAACCTAGTATATATGGCACACACAATTCTTAATAGGATGAACAGTGAACAAATAGAAGACAGTTATATCACCAACAAGCACATCACAGGATTACAATGAGGAGCACCAAATAAGGTTCACATGATTCTGGTTAAGTCTTTCGGTTCCTTTAGGTTAATGTTCTTTGGTGCCAAGGACCACATCTTAAAATATAATGCCATCGTGGGATTTTTACACGGAGTCTGGTCTCGGCCCGACCGGCTAAGCCATCCCAAGTGAGACATATCCATGTTCACAATAATATTCCGGAGTCCAATATAAATGCCACCGTGTGTACAGCATGGCATCCGATCTCGGCCCGATCGGCTAAGCCATCTCACTTGGGACATAACTTATTTTAGTTACTCCTTAGTTCCCATTTCCTTCCATATTTTACCAACACATGGTAAAACGCCTCTTTTCATTTATTTATTTCTTGGCACTTGGATACGTCAATACAACACAAGTCTTCCCTTTATTAATTCGTTCATGTAATTCTATCATCCATTTGATAAGGGCTATCATACAAGGCATGCATACACATAAGAAATAACGGACACTTGAAGAACATGATCACCTTTTCAATTATCATGATTTCAAAATAAACACATAGAACAATTTGGGATGAAAGTCCGTCACCCAACACATCAATGCAATTTATTAAGTATGATCAATTTGGAACTCAATCCAACCATTCCAACAATAAGAATTCAACACTAAAAAGAAAAGGGTTAGCCATACATACCTTAATGGAGCCTCCCTTAAATTCTTATAATAAATTCCAAAGTTCTCTAGCAACTTCGATTATTTTTGCCAGAACCACGAATTAAGCCAAGAATTAGAGATACAACTAAGATTCTAGCTCATTTGAGCATATTATCAAGCACTAGGTATACATTGTATTTTTTGGACCCTTTTTGTGAAAGATTTTTATCACTTTCTACCCCAATTACCATATTTTTAACTCACAATCTTCCCATACCCCATCGACACTCATTCATGCAAGATAGTTAATTCTCACACCCATGAAGTCACCCTTGATTACTCATTTTTTTGATAAAATTTCGAATTTATAGATTAGGGCACAAGTTCTTACCTCTTAGGATGAAAACCTAGCTGATTTACTCAATAATCTTCAAGGGCTTGGGCAAAGATCAAATGGGGACTTAGTGAAGACCACCCTCTCTCTATCTAGGACTTCCCCTCTTACTCTATTTTCAAGAAAACTCGCATAAAAGGAGCCTAGGGGATGTTTTTAATGGAATTGGGTCGGATTTAAAAAATTAGAAAATAGGAGCCCGACTCAGATATGTGATCGCATTTGCGATCACAAAGTTGACATATGGCAAGCAGAATGGACCGCAAAAATGCTCCCAAAACTTGAACACATTGTTTCGGTATACGACAAAAATATGATCCGCATACCTGTTCTGCGGTCGTATAATGCACCACTAAACTGCCCCTTACAAAATCCCAAGGGGATTATGCGAAGACTATGCGGTCCGCATATTGATTATGCGATCGCATAATTAACCTTTAATTGACCAACACACTTTTTCATTCTACGACGACTATGCAGTCTGTATAGCTGTTATGCCACCGTATTCTCGACCGCAGAATTGCACTTTTCTGGAAACATATTTCCTTGACATTTTACTACAAAGATCAGTCCAAAGGGTCCAAACCACGGAGAGAATTTTACAAATTTCCAACATGTATTCCTAACATGGCACTACGAGCTCTCGAGTTTAGAGTAAAAATCTTTCACGGGCCTCACATTCTCCCCCACTTAGGATCATTCGCCCTCGAATGAGGGTCAAGGCTCACTTATCAGCAATTTCTTATGTAAATCTCGGCTCCTCACAATCATGGAACACCTCAGTCATTCGCATTTGGCTGACTCTAAATTTCCAAAAATTTTGCCAGAGTTTCCTTTGTATCTAGGTATATCCACCTATCAGAGAGCCCTAGAAACATATCCTAACAGCATATACACCTCTCACAGATATAATATGATTTGTCTAACACCAACTGTGGCCGCATATGCAACATATAATCAAAATAGAACAGTTTTACATAGATCAAATCAAAAGATAAGAGTCCCTAGACCGAATGCATAAATACTATTACATGGCTATACAAACAACTACGGGTATTTCCATTTTGTTTCTTCCTCGGCTTCCCAAATGGCTTCCTCAACCTGCTAGTTTCGCCATAACACCTTTACGGAAGCAATCTCCTTATTCCTCAATTTTCAGATATTCCGGTCAAGAATGGCAACTGGAACTTCTTCATAGAACAGTTCTTCATTGACCTCAATAGTTTCAACCGGCACAATAGTGGATGGATCTCCCACTACTTTCTTCAACATAGACACATGAAAGACTGGGTGTAACAATGACATCTTGGGTGGCAACTCAAGCTTGTATGCCTCCTGACCAATCCGCTGGATGATCCTGTATGGTCTGACATACCTTGGGCTCAATTTTCCTTTCTTCCCAAACCACATAATACCCTTCCTGGGGGAAACCTTCAAGAATAGCCAATCATCTTCTTTGAACTCCAAAACTCTGCGACGGACGTCCGAATAAGACTTTTGGCGACTCTGAGCAGTTTTCAACCTTTCCTTAATAATTTTGACTTTCTTCATGGCCTGGTGCACAAGGTATGGCCCTATCAGCTCAACTTCTCCGATGTCGAACCACCCAATAGGAGACCTACATCTTCTACATACAGTGCCTCAAATGGTGCCATTTGAAAACGAGCGTGGAAGCTGTTGTTAGAAGCAAACTCTATTAGTGGCAAATGATCATCCCAGCTACCTTTGAACTCAAAAGTGCAAGCACGCAACTCAAGCATCAGAATAGTTTGCTCTGCTTGCCCGTCAGTCTGGGGGTGAAAAGTTGTGCTAAGATTCACCTGCGTACCCAAACCATGCCGAATTTTCTTCCAAAATTGGGCCGTGAACTGAGCTCCTTGATTTGAAATGACTGAGACTGGAGTGCCATACAACCTGACTATTTCCTTGATATACAACTGAGCATACTGTTCCACTGTGTCGGTATATAAACTAGCAAGAAGTGCGCTGACTTTGTGAGTCGGTAAACAATCACCCTAATCGATTCAAACTTGTGCAGAGTGTGCGGCAGTCCTACCAAAAAATCCATGTGATCATCTCTTATTTCCACATTAGAATTTCTATGTTTTGAGCCAGTCCTCTGGGTCTTTGATATTCGGCCTTCACTTGCTGACAGTTCGGACATCTAGCCACAAAGTTCGCCACATCCCTTTTCATGTTATTCCACCAATAGACTTTCTCGACCGTAGAATCGCACTTTTCTTGAAACATAATTCCTTGACTTTACTGCATAGATCAGTCCAAAGGGTCCGAACCGCGGCGAGCAATTTTACAAATTTCCAAAATGTATTCCTAACATGGCACTACGAGCTCTTGAGTTTAGAGTAAAAATCTTTCGCGAGCCTCACACATATATACCTTGAGACCGACTCACATAGGCCCGGTACAGAAGGGATTTTTTCAACTTTAAATTCAGCACCAGGTGGGAACCCCAAAGGAATGAACAAAGTCAAAGAGGACTCATGTGTCTTTTACTAGATAACAGCAGATGGAGCCTTTTCTTTTTTAGACGGTTTCAAGGAAGAGGGAGTTTCCTTTTGACGAACATATTTAGAAGTATTTGCCATTGCTTCTGAGCGAGGGTGAAGAGATGGTATTGATGAAAGAGAGGGCATAATTGGTGGATAGTTTATGAAAATTTTCAAAATACTATAACGGAAGAAATTTTAAAACTTGAACTTGAAAACCAGAGGAAGAAGGTGATAATATTTTTCATAAAATAACAAGAACAAAGGTTTGAATATAAAAATTCTAGTGGATGGAAGGATGAAATATTTATAGTTTGCAAATGACAGTTCAAACCCCATAGTGGCCGATCAACAACTGACACACATTTAACGCCTTGGAGACTCGACCGACAGGATGTTTCAGTTAGCTTTTGTCGCTTACATCATGATTTATCAAAGCAAGGCTTGAAAGTTCATATCGTTTCTCGTCGTCTTCTCTCCTAAAAATTAGGATACTATCTGTATACGGTCAAAATCGGGTTTGTCTATTGTATAACCAGTCGAGACTAAAACGTGATATGTCGAAGCTCGACCCCGGGGTTATATCGAACAAAGGCACAAAGTTAAATCGTTAAGCTTGTGACTCCGAGATAGAGCAAGATAGAGGGAACTTCATCAAGCCAAATAACAGAAGGCCAAAATATCCATGATTGGTTGGAGATCACGAGGAAATCTCGGCACGCATCAAGGGAAGACCGATTAATTAGCAAATCATGAGAATTTTTTCCTTTTATAGAATTATATCGAGAGTAAGGCTCCCCTACTATATAAAAGGAGGTTTGATCATTTGTTAAAAAGATTGTAACACACATTAAAAAGTAATACACTATTATTTCAAGCTCTTATTATTTTGTTATTCTGTTCTGACATCGATTGACACTTCTTGGCTCGAGGGAGATCAAACTCCAAGGCTAAGATTGTTCGGTTCGTATGGTTTGCATTTATTTTCTTCTTGTTATTAATTTATTTTCTCAACTTGTATCAAGTTATATTGTGTATCCTTAAAACCGCGTATAAATTCAATTGTTATCTGATTTTGAGGGTAAACAATAGTTGAGATCACACTCTTAAGACAGTCAAAGCAAACTGTGTAACCTTATTGATTCCCGACTAATTTTGTGATATCAAATCAAATTTATAAGCAAGTCTTGTTTTTTCTTCAATGCATGTCTTTTTGAAAGCTTTTTATTTTGCAGACTCAAAAGGCTCTCTTTCATTTTTAGCCTCATTTATATTTTGCGTGATCTACTCATTCTTTCGTACATGTAAGTGATTTCTTTACTCCTTGTACAGCAAATTTCATGATATCCACTTCAGTCAGTACGCCATGGTTCCAAATTAGTTGGGGGCCAAACTGTTATGAACCAAAAGGTTATCTCTTGTTTTAAAAGTCAAATCTATGTTCTGAGGCCCTAAAAATCTCATTTTATCCCACCTTGATATGCGTGCGCAGTCTGGGAGTATATCTTAAGAGCCTTTATGTGAGAATTTGAGAAAAATACTAAATTTTTTCCTTAAAAATAGAATTAAGTTGACTTCGGTAAACATTTTGGGTAAACAAACCTGGACCCATTATTTGACAGTCCCGAAGGGTTAGTAAAAGATATGGGACTTGGGCGTATGACCGAAATAGAATTTGAGGTCCCTAGCTCGAGAAATAAATTTTTGAAGAAAATTATTTAACTGAAAAATATAAGAAGTTTAGAATTTAATGGTGTCGGTCCCGTATTGTGGTTCCGGAGCCCGGTACCGGTTTATTATAGTATTCAAGTTGTGTTTGTACAATTTGGTAAGAAATAGAATTCATATGGCATGATTCGGACTCTCGATTGTGAAAATAGAAACTTTAAAGAGTTCTTGGTATTTTCATTGATTTTGATGCTAAATTCGTTATTGAAGATGTTATTTTGGCAATTTGATCGCACGAACAAGTCCATATGATGTTTTTAGACTTGTGTACATGTTTGGTTTGGAGCCCCGAGGGCTCGGGTGAGTTTCGAATAGGTTACGGAGTGTTTTGGAACCTTAAGGAAATTTCTGGTGTAGCAGATCTACAGACTTCACAATTGCGAAGTCTAGCTCACAAATGCGAGCACCGCAATTGTGAAGACTCATTGCAATTGCGATGACTGGGTTGGGCAGGGGACTTTCACATTTTCAAATCTCATCGTCACAAATGTGACATGTACAATAGCCGTAGTTGCGAACACTATTTGCATTTGCGAAGGCAGCAGTCCAGGCCAATGTTCGTATTTGCGAAGCATTGGTCGCAATCGCGAACATTTTATCGCATATGCGATACCAGCAACTGTGTAAAACCCAAGTTAGACAGGATTTACACCCATCTCTCACATCTCTCAAATCCCAAAACCCTAAAGATGACTCTCGCAAGACCCAATCTTTCCCAAACCTTCGGTAAGTAATCCTAATTTATTTTTTTCATTTTCCCATCAAATTTAATTTCTAACCAAAATTCTATGATTTCTATGGTGAAAATTGGGGTTTTGGGTAGAATTAGGAATTTTTAGAAATTATGGATTTAGACCTCAATTTGAGGTCGGATTCCAAAAACAATATTATATTCGGGCTCGAGGGTAAATGGGTAATCTAATTTTGGTCCGAACCTCGAGTTTTGACCAAGTTGGACTAGGGTCAATTTTTTATTATAACGACAAGGCTGGTCGTCTCATAATTTACCACTATGTTTCCCCCATTTCTACTTCTTATTTTCTTGCTCAACGGGATTATATGTTATCGGGTTGGTTTATTCAGGATCAGAGAGGTTTTGGAAAGGAATGAGACACTTAGTCTCTTTTGAGTAAGCTTAGGTTGGAAAAGTCAACTGAAAGTTGACTTATGTGAAAAAGGGTTCGGATGTGAATTTCGGTGATTCGGATAGCTTCGGGAGGTGATTTAGGTCTTAGGAGCGTGAGCGGAATGTGTTTTGGAGGTCCAGAGTAAATTTATGCTTGAATTGGCGAAATTAAAATTTTGCCGTTTTCCGGTTGATAGGTGAGATTCTGCATAGGGTCAAAATGGAATTCTGGTGTGTCATTTGTGATGTGTGTACAAAATTTTAGATCATTCGGACAAGGTTTGATAGATTTTATGATCGAAGGCGGAATTTAGAAGTTTTTGGGATTCTTAGGCTTGAATCCTATGTCAATTTGGTGTTTTGATGTTGTTTTGAGCGTTTCGAAAGTTGGAATAAGTTTGAATGAGGTTATGGGATATTTTGGCATATTTGATTGAGGTCTTGGGGGTCTTGTGTGAGTTTCGGGTGGTTGAACGGATTAAGTTCAAGTTGGAAAAGTTGTAGAAAAATTTGTTGTTATTGTTGCAGACGTTTGACCTTCGGGTTCGCGAAGGGTTAGGATGTGAGGCAGGAGGGTTGGCCTTCATGTTCGCGAACGGGGCCCCGCATTTGCGAAGGGCTGAGGTCTGTATTTATCGCGTTCGCGATAGTTTTGCTGCGTTAGCATAAAGTAAGGGTGAGAAGCTGGGGCCTGGAAAATTGTTCTTCGCATTCGCGAACTTGTCGTGGCGTTCACGATGCATTGATGAGCTGAGGCATTGTGTTCGTGTACAAGGTGTCACATTTGCGATGAAGGAATAAGTGGTCAATGGAAGAAGGGATTTTAAGTGCTGAGCAGAATGTTTAAAAGATCACTTCCGCAATTTTGGGTCTAAATTTCATCATTATTGAGAGATTTTGGAGCTTTTTGAGGGGGATTAAAAAGGTAATCAAAGGGAAACACTTGGAGGTAAGATTATGGACTTAATACTCAATCCTATTATTATTTCTACCTAATTAAACATGAAATTTGTGTAATCTAAAGCCTAAAATTGGAGAGTTAGGGCTTGGAATTTGAGACTTTGATTTGGGGATTTGATGGGTCATTTGTGGTCAGATTTTGATATATTTGATATGTGTGAAATAGTGAAAGTGTAAGGATTCTAATTTTGTGATTTTTGTCAGAATCCGAGACATGGTCCCGGGGTCAGCTTTGGCCAATTTTGTGATTTTTTATGCAAATTTGTTATTTTCGAGTGGGTTTTGTTCCCTTAGCATATTTTGATGGTATAAATCTCTTTTTTGGATAGATTTGGAGCATCCGGAGGCCGATTCGAGAGGCAAAGTCATCGTGGGCTAGATTTTGGACCAGATAGAGATAAGTAATGATTGTAAATATTGTCTTGAGGATATGAAACCCCGGATTTCACATTCTTGTACTACTTTGAGGTGACGCACATGCTAGATAACGAGTGTGGGCTCGTGCACCTTTAGGGACTGTGACTTAGTCCATCCCGTATGACTGTTAAACCGCGTATTTGATTGAAAACTATTTGCTATCATTTTGTTTTGGGAAGTACTATCATGTTTTGGGCCGAATGCCATATTTGGGCCTCATGCCAACTATTTTGGACCTTTAGGGGATTTTTACCACTATTTCTCACTGCTTTGACTTCATATTTGTACACAGTCATGTTGTATTCTACTGTTTTCATGACTCAGCCATATTTACTCTGTTTTCACATTTTAAATGATATTTTGGGCTGAGCATCATGTTTTACTATTGCTCGAGTGTCTTGGGAGATTTCTGACTAAGTGAGGCCGAGGGCCTATGTTGTGAGGATATTATGGGATCGAGCTGCGTGCCACAGTAGTATTGTACTGATTCATTGTTATAAGACTGAGGGACAATTTGATTATACCATGGGACGGCTTGATATAGCGCTTGGGCTGTAGGAGCCCCACCGGAGTCTACACACCCCCAGTGAGCGTAGGTACCCAGTGAGAGATGTGATATCACCCGAGGGGCTATTGTTGTTTCATGTTATTGCCCGAGGGGCTAATACGAGTGATTGTGAGATAGCCCAAGGGGCTAGTTCTATTGGTATTTTGCCCGATGGTTGATATACGTTTCTATTCTTTTCCCCCCTGTTTTCATCACTCCTATTAACTACTGAAAGATGTTTTAAAGAGGTTTTTACTCAACTAAGGTGTTTTTACGAGTTGTTACTGTTTTATTGCATTGTTTTTGTTTTATACTATTTTATTGTAGCACTATGTTGTATTTTACGTGTTTTCTTATCGCTCAACTACCTTTACTTTTATTACTTACTGAGTTGGCATATTCACTTTACTCCCTGCACCCTGTGTGTAGATCCAGGAATCTCAGATCACTCTAGCGAGTGTTGATTTCTCTTTTAGTAGGCTTTCTCGGAGTTGACTAGGTTGCTGCTCGGCGTTCGCAGCCAATTGCTTCTCCTTCCTATCTTTATTTCACTTTGTACTAGCTTTTATCATACTATGTTGTCCTTTTCATACTCTTAGACGTACTGTAGATGCTCATAACCGGTGACACCCCAATGTCGGGCTGTGTTTGTTTCCACACTATTCTATTCTACTCTATATTTTGGGATTTATAGCTTGTTATGACTTTATATGACTTATTATAATTGTTTAGTTGGTTTGGGAGTTGGTGTCGGCGGGCCTAGTTTCACGATATGCGCCATCACGATCGGGTTAGTTTTAGGGTCGTGACATTGACTCTTTTGGAAAAATATTGGGAAACCTATAATTAAGCATTGGATTTGAGTTCTTTAGCATTATTGATGTTCTTAAGTTAACTATGACTAGATACAACTGAATTGGAAGTGAAATCTAGAGGAAAAGCAATATTTGAGGCTTGATTTGTGGTCGTGGAATAGAGGTAAGTGTTTGGCCTAACCTTAGCTTGAGGGAATATGTGTTGTGTCTTATTTTCTACGTGTTAGTGTTGTGTACGATGTATAGGTGTGGTAATGATTATCTATACATTGGTGTCGAGCATGCATGTGAGTCTTGTACTCTGATCGTTATGATTCCTATTATGTACTATTCATGCCTAAACTGATGATTATCCATGTTGAACAAGACTTATGGTATTTTCCTGGTCATTGACCATTGTTGAGTATTGGCTCACGTTGAGATTTATTTTGTGCAGTTAATTTTTGGAATGAGATTGGTAATAGATGTTTCCCTTGCCGGGATATATTTTTTTCTATTGTTGATTCCCTTGCCAGGATGTTATTGTTTCTACTATTTAGCTGAGGAATGAGTGATAAAGCACGAAGGGTGATGCCGTGCACATTCATACTTATACATATGTTGAGGAAGAGTGACAAAGTACGAAGGGTGATGCCGTGCACATTTACATTTATACTGATACACATGGTGAGGAAAAGAGATAAGCACGAAGAGTGATGTCGTGCACATTTATATTATTAATACGGTGAGGAAGAGTGATAAAACACGAAGGGTGATGTCGTGCACATTTTTATTATTTATTAGATAGTGAGGATCGAGAGTAAAACACGAAGGGTGATACCATGTGCATTTTATATTTGTTGTGTTCATTTGCTGCTATTGGTTCGAGTGTTTAAAGTATTTAAATTCCTTTACTGTTGTAATTATTTTTATGTTGAAACCCCCACAGCATGTTTCCCCTTCCCGATTATTTCTGCTTAGCTTTTATTACTTGATACACTGTTAGTATACTGATAAACACCACATATTTATCATGTTTGTCGTGTCTTAGCCTCGACACTACTTCGCCGAGGTTAGGCTCGGCACTCACCAGTACATGAGGGTCATGTGTATTGATACAGCACTCTCCACTCTTTATGCAGATCCCGGTACTGGACCCGACGGACCATAGTTCGAGGTTACTGCCTTCAGTCCAGTAGAGACCTGAGGTAGTCATGCATGCGTCCGCAGGCCTTGTCGTCCCCTTCTATCATATTTCTTTTCTATTTATCTACTTTCGAGCAGGTGTACATTTTCTTGTTTAGACCTTTGTTTGTAGTATTCGTAGATCGTTTGAGATATTGTGACACCTGTTTTGGGTAGAGTTCTTATTTCGGTTTCGTATTTGTATTAAGATGACCTGTTAAATTCTGTTCTTCCGCATTCATTTCGCTATTATTCTTATGTTAACTTATAAATTGTTAAAAGATAAAGGAAAAAGGTAAAATAATCAGTAACGTTGGCTTGCCTAGCGGGTACAATGTTAGGTGCCATTACATTCCTGACAGTGGGATATTCGGGTCATGACAAGTTGGTATCAAAGCTGTAGGTTGCTTAGGTCTCACAATTCACGGACAAGCTTAGTAGAGTCAGAGGGATCGGTACGGAGACGCTTGTGCTTATCCCCTAGAGGCTAGAGGAACGATATAAACGGGGTTTTATTCATCATTGTAGCTGGACCTGCCTCTCCTTGAAGAGGTTGAGGATCTTATATTGATCTTGTTTATCGCCACATTAATGTAGCATATCTTTCTATTTTTGTGCTTTCAGAGTTGTGTAGAAGAAGAAGTCCCCCCTATGGAGGTTCTCTCTCTTGGTATTTATAGCTTCAAGCTTTGTGAGCTGGTCACGAGTTGGCATCGTTTTTTGGTTGTGGAGACGTCCCCTTGTTCATCTTAAAGACAACTGTCATAAGTCAAAAGTCAATAGCGTTGACCATTTTCCATAAATTGGTCACGATGGGGTGGACCCCCTGGTCATCATATGGTCGAATTTTTACCAATATAAATTGTAGTTAAATAAAGTGGCATATGTTCAAGAAACGGGAGAACCTTATTATATCTGATGATCAAGATTAATAATGTACTGAGATATATTCTTGATGCTTATAAAATTTATATTAGGTATATTCTTAAAATTTTCGCATATGTACTTAATGCATATATGATGTATTTTTAACTTTGTTAATAAGATATATATTTGAGATATAAATTATGTATATATGAAGATTAATTTTGTATATTCGAGATATATATTATGTATATATAATGATGGTAATTTATAAAAGAATTAATCCAAATAGCTGGACACTCAACTTTTTAACTTAAAAATAGCCGTTGGGGGTATATATGCATAATTTATGTACTATATGTGTATTATTATATATAATCTATATATATGGCTGGTTATTTGTGTATAATAAATTTACAATTAATATTTCTTTGATGTATATGTGATGTATCTTTTGTGTCAAGATGTATTTTTGAGGTATAAATTATATATATACGATAATCCTTTATTTTCAATTTATTTCACGGTAGAACAGAGCCTTATATTTGAGCGAGAAAATAGGAACAAACATGTGTATTAATTATTTCTTTTTTTGGTCGTGGCGTTTGCAAGAAAGGAAATGCATTAAATATTGATTTAATGAGACATTGTTGCGAGATACTTGGGAGGCTGGTGTTTAACATGACACCTTATAACTAATTTCTGCTATTGCTGTTATTTTTACAGTGTTGTTTTGTAAATGAAACGGTGTTGCTAGGTTTCTATACTCTTTTTAAAAAACTAGCTACTTATGAAATTTTCCCTTGGATTGTTTATAGGGATTTTTTTGTTCCTATACAATATTTAAAACTTACTTATCAAAATTGTCCTAATTTTATATATTATTCGCCCTAAATAATCTTACAACTTATATACAGTTCATTATTAGTGTCTTAAATTAGAGGATTCAGTTACATTATTTTCTCTTTTTATCTCCTCTCCTCTTTCCATATTCTCTACAGCCTCTCCACATATAAAATTCACTATTAGTACTTTAAACTATGGGATTCAGTTATAATCCTTTTTTTTTTCTGTCCTCTCCTCTTTCCAATAGTGCCTTAATTGCAGTATAGCAATTCTAATAATGTCGAACCACTTTGACATAAAATAGTTCAAGAATTAATTAAGAACCAAATCTTATAAAACAATTTTAATAGCTTGAACCAGAAAGCAGCGTCAAACCAAAGCAATAGAGACACTGATGATAGACAGCGCCTTAATCATACAAGTTGAATGCCGCAATATTCAAATTTGATACATCTACGACAACATATAAACTATAAACAAATTTTATACTATTAATTATATAGTATACAACTTATTTATAACATATCTACAACTATAATACATCAGTTTTACCTAGCTAAAAATAATACAATATCATACAACTTAAATATAATTTTTATATAAATATGTCCTTTGTATGTATTCTGTATATGATTTGTATATATACTGTATGTGGTGTATTCTTCTTCTTCTCCGAAATTCCAATCAAAACTTCCTCTTAGTATAGTTTTGATACATATCACCATCTTTATGTAAGAAAAAATATTTATAACTTAAATACAAATTTTAAATATATCATAAAACTATTTTTCAACTTTCATACAACATATAAAAAAATAAAACTGCAACAGAAGACAACTTAAATACAATTTACATACAATTATAATACAACTTTAATACATCTTCGACTTTCAATCTGAAAATTCATCCAAAATCAACTCTAATCTTGGTCAAACACCCTCAAGATTGAGATATAAAGAATATTCCCGAACATTTGCAACAATACAGAACCAAAATAAATAATAATTTTAAAAATTTGAATTCAAAAACAAAGTTTCGAAGCTTTTGATGGCTTTCTAGTGCTGGCAGAGCAATGGATGATGACTGGTTCAATGCTGATAAGCGACGATATCAAATCTATTATTGAATTTTTTTGAAGAAAAAAAAAAAGAAAAAGCAAATGAAAAAAGAGAAGAGAATTATAGAGACCCATTATAAGAAGAAGAACCCGGGGAGAAAAAATGTCACGACCCATTTCCATAATTGGTCCTGATGGCGCCCAACACCTTTGTCAGGCAAGCCAACGCGGAAAAAAAATAATAAATAAGCTCTCGTTTACTTTTACCCCAAAATAGTTGCAATGATTCTTTAAGTTGAAATAAAATCAGAAATGATTCAGTAAAGCCAGCAATAATCATACAATCCCAAAATAATACAGTCTACTAATGTGTGTGCTAAGACCCGGTGTCACAAGCAGTTGGCAACATGTAGAATATACAAAAGAATCACACTATCCTACTGTCCGAAACAAAATAGACAGCAAAAATACATAAGAGAGACTCCTTCAGGCTATTGAACGGCACAGGAAGGGAAGCAGCTCACTGTAGAAGTCTCGAAATCCGCTCAGTAATGCACACTAGACTAATAGCCAGATACACCTGCCTCAGATCCTATACAATTAAGTACAGAAGTGTAGTATGAGTACGTAAAAAATATGTACCCAGCAAGTATCTCATCTAATCTCGAAGAAGTAGAGACGACAAGTCGACTTGATACTTATTAGGGTCAAATAATATGAGAAGAATTTATAATAAGCATGGATAGCACAATTTATTAGCATTGTATGGAAAGGAATAACAGTTCTTTATCCAAATAATATCATGGTTCATTTCACAGAGAAGTACTAAGTAAAGCATACGCAAGTAACACCGAGTGACGTACAGCCCGATCCAACTGAAAAGTAAATTGTGCACTGCCGAGGGTTGAATGGCTCAAACCATAGATGCATCTATTATCCCGCTCGTGAATCACACGTGCGACGCGGTCAAATATAAATAAACTCATCAACAGCAAGCAATAATGTGAATCTAAGGAGTAGTTATTCATAGGAATATTTCGAATTCTCTTTTAAAAGACCAAGCAAGATAAGGTTCCACCACTAGTCTCATTTACCTTAATCAACATAATTTATACGAATATGAATTTATCATCAAGTTACAAGAATATCACGTAGAGCATGCTTCTAGGTCCTAGACTACCCGGACTCAAAATAATAGTAGCTATGCACGGACTTTCGTTACGTATTGCGTACGTAGCCCCCGCATATAATAGAAATTAATTCAACTATTACACCTACAGGGATAATTCTCTCTTACAAGGTTAAATAGGAGACTCACCTCGCTCCAAAGTGCACTTTCAATACCAAGAATGAGCCCGAACCCTCAAATTGGAGCCAAACGATTCAAAACTAGATAAACGTGGTAGGAACTAGTCAATACAAACTTACAAGGTCATATTATAACTATTTAAGCAATTTCCCACCATTAAACACAAATTTTCTAAAACCCGACCCCGGGCCCGGATTCCGAGATTTTTTTAGGGAAGTTGTTCTCTACCACCTAAGGATCAATAATATATGATTTCTAATTTATTTCATAATAAATTTCATGATTAAACTTAACTTTTACTAAAACCCTAGGTTTTACTCTAACCCTTAAATTTTTCCTAAGTTCTAGTGTTTAATCTATCTAAGATACAATTATTAAATAAAGAATTAGCGGGGAATAACTTACCTCAAGATGCTAGTGGAAATATTCTCTCAAAAGCTCCCAAAATCGCCCAATGGAGGAGTGAAATATGGCAAAAAATGGACTTAGAACCCATAATAAATGAACTCATTGCCTCAGCGATTTCTGCATCTGCGTCAGGGATGCGGTCCCACTTCTATTAGGAATTGGCCGCATCAGTGGACGTTGGCCAAAAGGGCTGGGATCGCTTCTGCGTCCTTGGAGCCGCTTCTACGGTTCGAGAGCCGCTTCTGCAGTTTGGCCTGGCCTTCCCTGGGCCGCATCTGTGATAGATGGACTACATCTACGATCTCACACTTGTGGTCCACCAACCGCAGGTGCGGTTATGACAGAAGCAGCAGCTTCAGCATTTCTCAAAAATTTCAACTTTACTCGAGCCTCATCCGATTACGCTCGGGGCTCCCGGCCCTGCTCGAACATACTGACAAGTCTGAAATCACGAAACGAACCTACTCGAACCTTCAAAATGCCCAAAACAGCGCTAAATCTAAGAATCACCCCCTAAAACCAATTGAATCAAACTTATGAACTTCAAGTTCTTAGTTTTCCTCTAACGGGCCAAAACGCCTTTAAACTACTCAGATTGACACAAAATTTTGCGGGCAAGTCTTAAATGTTATTTCGGACCGATACAGGGCTTCGAAACCGACATACGAGTCTGATACCCATGTGATAAATCATTAATTAGTTTCGTTATATCCTTAAAACTTCAAATTAACAATTTCTAATAAAAATTCATTAATCGGGTTAGAGACCTTGAAATCCGATTCTGGGCATACGGTCAGGTCCCATATTTACCTATAGACTCTTCGGGACTGTCAAAACACGAATCTGGGCCTGTTTTCTTAAAATGTTGACCAATGTCAAACTTAGCCTTTTAGGAAAATCCTAAGGAGTCAAATGTACATATTTCAATCCAAACTCTTCTAAATCCCGAACCAACCACCCCTGTAAGTCATAAATTAGCTAAAGCAATCGCGGAAAGTTTTATTTAAGGGAACGAGGTTCTAAAAGGCAAAATGACCAGTTGGGTCGTTACATTCTCCATATCTTTAATAAACGTTCGTCCTCGAACGGACATAGAAAAGTACCTAAGCTACTGAATAAATGTGGATATCTGATCTGCATGTCCTCTTTAGACTCCCAGGTAGCCTCCTCGACTAGTTGGCCCCTCCACTGGACCCTCACCGCAGAAATCCTCTTGGACCTCAATTGACGATGTTGTTTATCAATAATGGCAACTGGCTCCTCCTCATACCCCAAACTCTCATCCAGCTTAATGGTACTAAAGTCCAATACATGAGAAAAGTTGGCATGATACTTCTGAAGCATCGATACATGAAAAATCGGATTAACTCTCGATAAGTTAGTGGGCAAGGCAAGCTCGTAAGAAACCTCCCCAACATGCCTCAACACCTCAAATGTGCCAATAAACCTTGGGCTGAGCTTGGCCTTCTTCCCGAATCCCATGACACCCTTCATTGGCGAGACTTTCAAGAGGACATTCTCGCCAACCATAAATGATACAGCATGCGCCTTCTGATCCGCGTAACTCTTCTGTCTGGACTAAGCTATGCGAAGCCTTTCCTGGATCAACTTTAACTTGCCCAAGGTATCCTGTACCAAATCTATACCATATAACTTTGCCTCACCAGGCTCAAAGCATCTGATAGGAAAACGACAATGCCGACCATATAAAGCCTCGTATGGAGCCATCTCTATGCTATAATGATAGTTGTTATTGCACACAAACTCTGCCAAGGGCAAGAACTTATCCCACTGCCCTCCAAAGTCAATCATATATGCTCTGAGCATTTCCTCCAAAATTTGAACTGTCCGCTCCGACTGCCCGTCAGTCTGAGTATGGAATGTTGTGCTGAGCTCTACACGGGTTCCCAACTCACTCTGAACAACTCTCCAAAAATAGGAAGTGAACTGATGGCCTCTGTCTAATATGATGGAAACAGGCACACCGTGCAACCGGACTATCTCTCAAATGTAAATCTGAGCATACCTCTCTGCCGTATACGTAGTTGCCACTGGAATAAAGTGGGCCGACTTGGTCAACCTATCAACAATGACCCATAATGAATCAAACTTCCACAAAGTCCGCGACATCCCAGATACGAAATCCATGGTAATGCGCTCCTACTTCCACTCTGGTATAGGCATCTGCTGAAGTAGGTCACCCACCCTCTGATGCTCATACTTGACCTGCTGGAAATTTAAACACCTAGCCATATACTCTACTATGTCTTTCTTCATCCCCCGCACCAATAATGCTACCTCAAGTAACGATACATCTTCGTAGCTCCCGGATGGATGGAATACCGCGAACGGTGTGCCTTTTCTAGTATTCTCTCCCTCAGACCATCAACATTAGGAATACATAGATGACCCTGGAGTCGCAAAACACTATCCTTGCCAATAGAAACCTCATTGGCACCTCCCTGAAGCACGTCTCTTCGATAATAGCCAGATGTGGATCATCAAACTGCCAAGTCTTTATCTACCCCATTAATGAAGACTGAGCAACCACACATGAAAGAACCCGACTGGGCTCTTAAATGTCCAACCTCACAAGTCTGTTAGTGTAAGGCCCCATAAAAATTTTGTGCTTAAAACCTAGTAGCTCATAGTGTCGAGGTCCGAATATTGTGTTAGGAATGTGTAGAATTCTTTGCGGCAAGCTTGCTCGCCGCGGTTCGGACCTTTTGTAGTGATCTAAGCTTTAAAAAGCAAAAGAATCAATTTTTCCAGAAATTGTCATTTCTACGGTCCAGAATGCGGTCGCAGATCAGTTATGCGGACCGCATTCCTACCGTAGAGTGTAACAGAAGATTTGTCAAAAATTGAAGTTAAAATGCGGTCCAATATGCGGTCGCATAATCAAAATACGGACCGCATAATCATCGCATAAATTCCTCAGAGATTTTGGGGGGTCAATTCTGCGGCGCATTATGCGACCGCAGAACATGAATGCGGACCGCATTCTTGCCGCAGACCGTGTCAGAACATTTAGTTTTTTGGGAGCAATTCTACGGTCCAATATGCAGACCGCATGTTTACTCTACGATTGCAGATTTGACCGCATAATTGACGCGGGGCTCCAATTTTCTAATTTTATAACCCGACCTTTTTTTTTATATAACGCCCTAACCCCTCCTTTTTACATATTTTTTGAACAAAATAAGAGAAAGGGAGGAGAGCTTCTGGAGAGAAAAACCTATCTTCTTCAAAGATTGTTCTTCTAATGGCTTGGTCCGGAAAATTTTAATGCAAGTGTCTTCATCTCTATTTCTAAAGGTAAAATCCCTAACCCCTTCTTCCTTGATTTTCAGATTTTAATAGAAAGGGGGATTTTTTATGCATTAATTCTTGAAAATGGAAGTCAAAACACTCATGCATGTTCTTTATACCTAAAATTTAGTGAAATGGAAATGGGTAGAAGTAAGGGGCGGTGCTCGATAACCCAAATAAGCTCGGATAGAAATTGTGAATTTCAATACTAAGATATATGTGTAACTTGTGACCTAGATTGACACTGCTAGATTGTTGGGTAAATTGGAAGTAGAAGATGAAAGAAAAAGGGGAAAT
>MU700525.1:67552-80665 GCA_026770625.1 Nicotiana glauca | reverse complement strand
TTATTTCTTTATGTATTTGTTTGTTGTTTCAATTACCGTGACTTACTTGTCTATGGCTTGAGTTTACTTGGGACAAAGCTTGTCTATACATACCAGCACAATTCTAGTGTACTGACGTCCCTTTTGCCGGGGGCTCTACATTCGTGTTATGATTGTAGGTGGATCCGTAGCAGGTACTTCAGTTCATCGGCAGTAGCACTCCTTCATCTTCCACTGGCCGTTTTGGTGAGCCCCTTTCCTCTCCGGGCCCTGCGTGGCTCACGCCCCTTCTATTTTTGGAGTCTTATTTTGGTTTTGTGTAAGGTATAGCCGGAGCCTTGTTATCGGCAAGTACTTATTATCCTGTCATATCTTAGAGGCTCCGTAGACAGTAAATATGGGTTATGGACTTATTTAATTATATGTCGGGCATTGTAAGTTGTAAACTTGTTAAAGAAATTAAGCATATTGTGTATGTTTCGAAAAAGAGTAATTTCAATTATGAAATAGTTAATCTTTCGGTTAATAAGTAATGGAAAATACAGGGGTAACATGTGGGTTAGGAAAGGCACCCAGGTCCGCTTGATTGGGGCTACCCGGTCGGGCGTCGGTCATGTTCCTCGATTTGGGGCATGACAGTTAGCCAAGGACTGAATGTCCAAGGCTAATGGCCTCTCCTTTGCTGGAATGAATGTTAAGCTACCCATACTCTCTGCCTTTCTGCTTAAGGGATCTGCGACCACATTTGCCTTGCCCGGATGATAAATAATGGTGATGTCATAATCTTTCAGTAACTCAACCCATCCACGCTGCCTCAAATTACGATTCCTCTACTTGAACAAATGCTATAAGCTACGATGATCAGTGTAAACCTCACATGACACCTCATACAGATAATGCCTCGATATCTTAAGGGTATGAACAATCGCGGCCACTCTAGATCGTGCACAGAATAATTTTTCTCATGAATCTTCAACTAGCACGAAGCATAGGCAATAACTCGCCCCTCCTGCATCAATACACACCCCAATCCAACGCGTGAAATGTCCCAATATACCGCATACATCCCCAAACCGGAAGGCAACACAAGAACTAGTGATGTAGTCAAAGCTGTCTTGAGCTTTTGGAAGCTCTCCTCACAATCATCGGACCAATGGAAAGGAGCACCCTTTTGGGCCAATCTAGTCAAAGGTGATGCAATAGATGAAAAGCCTTGCACGAATCGCCTGTAATAACCTGCTAGCCCCAGAAAACTCCTCATCTCGGTCACTGAGGTAGGACGTGGCCAACTCTGAACTGCCTCAATCTTCTAGGGGTCCACCTTAATACCCTCTCCTGACACAATATGTGCCAAGAATGCCACTGACTCTAGGCAAACCTCACACTTGGAGAACTTATCATATAGCTTCTACTCTCGCAATGTCTGAAGCACTACTCTTAGATGCTGCTCGTGCTCCCTCAAGCTACGTGAGTATATCAAGATGTCTGCAATGAGGACGATGAAAAAGGAATCAATTTAAGGCCTAAACACTCTGTTCATCAAGTCCATGAATGTCACTGGCGCATTAGTCAAGCCAAAGGACATCACCAGAAACTCATAACGACCATATCTGGTCTGGAATACAGTCTTCGGGACATTCGAGTCTCGAATCTTCAACTGATGGTAACCCGACCTCAAGTCGATCTTAGAGAACACCCTAGCATCCTGCAACTGGTCGAACAGATCATCGATACAAGGCAACAGATACTTGTTCTTGATGGTGACTTTGTTCAACTGGCGGTAATCAAGGCACATCCGCATAGTCCCATCCTTTTTATTCACAAATAACACTGGTGCACCCTAAGGTGATACACTGGGCCTAACAAACCCCTTTGCTAACAACTCCTTAAGCTGCTCCTTCAACTCCTTCAGCTCTTTAGGAGCCATACGATACGGTGGAATAGATATAGGCTAGGTGCCTGAAGCCAAATCAATATAAAAATCAATATCACAGTCCGATTGCATTCCAGGAAGATTAAAAGGAAATATATCGGCAAACTCTCAAACTATTAGGACCGAACCAACCGTCGGAGACTCCACGGTGGTGTCCCAAACATAAGCCAAATACGCCAAATACCCCTTCTCAATCATCTGTCGAACCTTCAAGAAAGAGATAACTCGGCTAGATGTATCAACAGTGGAACCCTTCCATTCCAACCCTGGTGACCTTAGACAAGCTAAAGTAACAGTCTTGGCATGGCAATCTAAGACGGCGTGATACAGAGATAACCAATCCATGCCCAGAATAAACTCAAAATCGATCATGTCAAGAAACAGGAGATCCTTTCTAGTCTCGAAACCACATAATGTGACCACACAGGACCCGCAAATTCAATCCACAACCACAGAATCACCCACAGGAATAGACACATGAATAGGATTTCCCAAAGGCTCAGGAGAAATAACAAGGAAACGAGCAAACAGATATGATGCATATGAATAAGTAGATCCTGGATCAAATAATACCGAAGCATCTCTATCACCGACGAAAGTAATACCTATGATGAAGGCATCTGAGGACAACGCATCTGGCTTGGCCGAAAGGGCGTAGAATCCGGCTGGAGTGTCGCCTGGCTAGCCTCCACCTGACTGAGCAATAGCTGGATGACCTCTCCCTGCCCGGCCTCTACCTCTAGGACGGCCGCTACCAGTCTACCCCCACCTCTAGGTGGCGGGGTAGCCGATACTAAAGTTATAGGCTGCTGACCCTGCTGCACTACCTTGCCCCGAAGTTTGGGATAGGTCTTCTTCATATGACCTAGATCTCCACACTCATAGCACACTCTCGGTACAATATCCTGCTGACCCGAATACCCACTGGAAGAACCATAGATGGTTGGTAGGTGATATGAACTCTCTGGCACGACACTAAAGTGAGCACTGGAAGAATCCTAATGACCAGAATACCCGCCGTAGGAACCCTGAATAGCTGGTGGGTGGTAAGAAATCTCCGGCATCACATTAAATAAGGTCTCACTGGAGCACCTTGGGGAGGGGTTGGTGGTGCTAAATATGGGGGTCTGCTGAGCTGGCCCCTCTCAAAGTGACCTCTACCCCTAGCTGGGGCACCTCTGAACTCTACCAAAAACCGGGCCCTCTTGTCGTGCTGAATCTTCTATCTACCCCTCAGGCGATACCTCTCAATTGTGCGAGCAATCTCCACCACTAGCTAATACTCAGTACCCATCTCCACCTCCTGGGCCATGCTAGCTCGAATACTACGGTGTAACCCCACAATAAATCTCCAGTCTCTCTGCATTTATGTAAAGTATCATGAGTGCATGGCAAGACAGCCTAGAGAACCTCACCACATAATCGGTCATAAACATTTGACCCTGCTAAAAATGCTCAAACTGATGTCGTAGCTCTTCCCTCTCAGTGGTGGAATATACCTGTCCAAGAATAACTGGGTGAACTGACCCAAGGTGAGGGGTAGAGAACCTGTTTGCCTACCAAGAACATATGACTGCCACAACCTACGGGCCCTGCCCTCCAACTAAAAAGTAGTGAAGTCGGCCCCATGCGACTCCATTATCCTCATGTTGTGCAGTCGGTCCCTGCACCTATCAATGAAATCCTGGGCATCCTCATGACGCTCACCCCCGAAGATAGGAGGGTTAAATATAGTCCATCTATCTAATAACTTCTACGAGTCATCGTCCGTAGCTGGTCTGAGCTGGGGCGCCACTGTAGCAATTGGCTGGGCCCCATCTGCGGGTAGTGCACCCAGAGTATGATACACTGCAGCAGCATGCCCAGAAGCTTGACTAGTAGGGGCCTATGCTCCCCCTCCTGCCTATGATGTAGCTGGATTTACTGGAAATAAACCAACCCGAGTCATAGAATCCATGAACCGCAGCACCCGGCCCATGACCTCCTGGAATTCCAGTGCTGTCATAAAGTCCGCCGAGGTAGGCTCATCTCCGGGCACCTCACCCTGCTCCTCGATAATAGGATCTCCCATAAGATGTGCTGGTGGTACAACTAGGATAACTCTAGTACGCCCTCGTCCCCTACCACAGGCTAGTGCCCTCCCCCGCCCTCTACCTCAGCCTCTAGCAATTGGGGGAGCAGCTCCGCCCGGGTCTAGAACATCAGTTGTGCGTGTCCTTACGATCTGTGAGAGAATAAAGGAAGAAAATTTAGTATACCAACCACTACATGATAGGAAATGAATAAAAAGTAGGTTTCCTAACACCATATAGCCTCTCGAAGATAAATACAGACGTCTCTGTTCTGATCCGCAAGACTCTATTAGGTTTGCCCATGACTTGTGAGACCTACGTGAACCTAGTGCTCTTATACCATGTTGTCACGACCCATTTCTATAATTGGTCATGATGGCGGCCAACACCTTTGCCGGGCAAGCCACTACGGAAAAAAATACTAAATAAGCTCTCGTTTACGTTTACCCCAAAATAGTTGCAATGATTCTTAAAGTTGAAATAAAATCAGAAACTATTCAGTAAAGTCAGCAATAATCATACAATCCCAAAATAATACAGTCTACTAATGTGTGTGTCAATACCTGATCACAAGTTGTGGGCAACTAGTAGAATATACAAAAAAATCACACTATCCTACTGTCCGAAACAGAATAGGTAGCAAAAATACATAAGAGAGACTCCTTCAGGATGCTGAACGACACAGGAAGGGAAGCAGCTCACCGTAGAAGTCTCAAAATCCGCTCAGTGATGCGCACCAGACTGATAGCGAGATACACTTGCCTTAGATCTTGTACAATTAAGTAAAGGAGTGTAGTATGAGTACATAAACGATATGTACCCAGCAAGTATCTCGTATAATCTCGAAAAATTAGAGACGAGAGGTCGACTTGATACTTACTAGGGTCAAATAATATGAGAAGAATTTAAAATAAGCATGGATAGCACAATTTATTAGCATTGTATGGCATATAATTACAGTTCTTCATCCAAATAATATCATGGGTATCCATTTACGTTCCAAGGCATATATGAAGTTCAGTTCACAGAGAAGTACTAAGTAAAGCATACGCAAGCAACACCGAGGAACGTACGGCCCGATCTAATTGAAAAGTAAATTGTGCACTGCAGAGGGTCGAACAGCTCGAGCCATAGATGCATCTATTACCCCGCTCGTGAATTACACGTGCAATGCGGTCAAATATAAATAAACTCATCAATAACAGACAATAATGTGAATCTGAGGAGTAGTTATTCACAGGAATATTCAAATTATCTTTTGAAAGACCAAGCAAGATAAGGTTCCTCCACTAGTCTCATTTACCTTAATTAACATAATTTATACGAATCCGAATTTATCATCATGTTACAAGAATATCACGTAGAGCATGCTTCTAGTTCCTTGACTACCCGGACTTAACATAATAGTAGCTATGCACAGACTCTCGTCACCTAGTGCGTACATAGCCCCCACATATAATAACAATTAAGCCAATTATTATACCTATGGGGATAATTTCCTCTTACAAGATTAGAAAGGAGACTCACCTCGCTCCAAAGTGCACTTCCAATACCAAGAATGAGCCCGAACCCTCAATTCAGAGCCGAACAATTTAAAACTAGATAAACGTGGTCGTAACTAGTCAATACAAACTTACAAGATCATATTATAACTATTTAAGCAATTTTCCACCCTTAAACACAAATTTCCTAAAATCCGACCCAGGGCCCACGTGCCTAGATTCTGAGATTTTTCGCGGGAAGTTGTTCTCTACAACCTAAGGATCAATAATATGTGATTTCTAATTCATTTCATAACAAACTTTGTGGTTAAACTTAACTTTTATTAAAACCCTAAGTTTTGCTCTAACCCTTAAATCTTACCTAAGTTCTAGTATTTAATCTACATAAGACACAATTATTAAACAAAGAATTGGCAGACAATAACTTACCTCAAGATGCTAGGTGGAAATCTTCTCAAAAGCTCCCAAAACCGCCTAATGGAGGAGAGAAATATGGCAAAAATGGACTTAGAACCCGTGATAAATGAACTCATTGCCTCAGCGATTTTCGCATCTGCGGTCCCACATCCAAAAGGAAGTGGTCGCATCTGCGGACATTGGCCAAAAGGGCTGGGACTGCTTCTACATCCGTGGAGTCGCTTCTGCGGCTCAAGAGCCGCTTCTGCGTTTAGTCAGGCCTTCCCTGGGCCGCAGTTGCAATAGATGGACCGTATCTGCGGTCTTGCACCTGCAGTCCACTAACCACAGGTGCAGTTATGATAGAAGCAACAGCTACAGCACTTCTCAAAAATTTCAATTTCACTAGAGCCTCGTCCGATTGATGCTCAAGGCTCCTGGGCACCGCCCGAACATACCGACAGGTCTAAAATTACAAAACAGACCTACTCAAACTTTTGGAACACCCGAAACAATGCTAAATTTAAGAATCACCCCCTAAAACCAATTGAATCAAACTTATGAACTTCAAGTTCTTAGTTTTCCTCTAACGGGCCAAAACGACTTTAAACTACTCGGATTGACACCAATGTTTGCAGGTATTTCGGACCTGTACCGGGCTTCGGAACCAGCATACGAGCCTGATACCCATGTGATCAATCATTAATTAGTGTCTTTAAATCCTTAAAATAATAAATTAACAATTTCTAATAAAAATTCATTACTCAGGCTATGGACCTTGGAATTCGATTCCGGGCTTACGCCCAGGTCCCGTATTTTTCTACGGACCCTCCAGGACCGTCAAAACACGAATCTAGGCCTGTTTGCCTATAATATTGACCACGGTCAAATTTAACCTTAAATCCTAAGGAGTCAAATGTGCATATTTCAATCCAAACTCTTCCAAATCCCGAACCAACCACCCCCACAAGTTGTAAATTAGCTAAAGCAAGCATGAAAAGTTTTATTTAAGAGAACGTGATTCTAAAAGGCAATACGACCAGTCGGGTCGTTACAAAAAATAAAATAAAAAGTGAGAGGAGAGAGATCTGTGAAAGCGATAGATATGTGGAATTTGATTTTCATATAAAAAGCCTACAATCAAGAATACTCATTTAAAACTTATTTGTATATAACTGATAAATTTTTATCAACTTGTAATTAAGTTAAAACTAAAATAGTTAAAATAAACAAATTTCTAATGTAGTACATGTAAATAAAAATCTCTTGTTCTTATGTGGATTTCCCATAAGACATTGGCAAACATGTCCGGAGATATCATAGTGGCCTAACTTCAGCATGTACCTTCCCTCTACTTCAAATTGCAAAGTAGAACCTTTTATATAGCCCAGACACACAATGCTCCTTCTATTATTAGAAAAAAAGTTTTTCTCATGTTCTCCACTACTGCTTTCTTCTTCTTCATGTTTAGGGTTTCTTATTTTTCTTAGTTGCAAAATGAATTTGTTGTATTTGTTGTTGTTTTAATAATTTGACGATTGAGAAATTTTCTTTATAATATTTGAAAGTTATGTTTCAAATTTGAGCTCATTTGGTGTAGATTTGGATGCTCCATATAACGATCTGGCCGGTCGTTTCAAGAGTTACCGTTCCGTTTCCCCAATTTCTGCTTCTTTATGATTTTTTTTATCTGTCTTATATGGTATCGGATTGGTTGGTTCGAGTTCGGAATGATTTTTGGAAAGGTTTGAGACACTTAGTCTCTTTTGAGTAAACTTAAGTTGGAAAAGTCAACTAGATGTTGACATATGTGGAACATGTCTCATATGTTAATTCAGATAGTTCTAATAGCTTCGGGAAGTGGTTTGGCACTTAGGAGCGTGATTGGAATGTATTTTGGAGGTCCGGAGTAGATTTAGGCTTGAAGTGGCGAAATTGGAATTTTGGCATTTTCCGATTGGTAGCGGATATTTTGATATAGGGGTCAGAATGGAATTCCAAAAATTGGATTAGGTCCTTTGTGTCATTTGTGATATGTGTGGAAAACTTCAGGTCACTCGGACGAGTTATGATAGACTTTTTGATCAAAAGCAGAGTTCGGAAGTTTTTGGAAACCTTAGGCTTGAATCCAATGCTATTTTGTGGATTTGACGTTGTTTTAGGTATTTCGAAGATTGCTATAAGTTTAGTTAGTGGTATATAACTTGTCCGTACTTTTGGTTGAGGTCTCGGGGGCCTCGGGATAATTTTAGGTGATTGACGGGAAGTTGGAGTTGGTAATATGTCACACCCCTTTTTACCACCCCCAAAAAGAATATAATGCGTGTTATGGATTGTGGGGTTAAAAGAGTTTTTCCAATTAAAGTGACAATTATGAGTAGGGATTATTTTATGTACAGAGTCGCCACTTGAAATTGATTTTGGGTGTTCCAAGTCACCTTTTATTTGAATCTCTAGTCAAACGAAGATTTGACTCTATCATTATTGATCTGCAAAAACAAAGTCCGGGTAAGGAATTTTGTTGACCGGGGAGAAGGTGTAAGGCATTCCCCGAGTTCCGTGGTTCTCGCACGGTCACTTTTATCGACTAAAATTGGCTTGAATTACTTTTTTGACAAACTGTGCTTTATATGATTTTCATGTTTTACCTATCTGCTTTTATTTCTTGACTATCAAAATTATTTTAAAAAAGAAAGATTTGGATAAATTACATTGTCATAACCACACGATGCAAGCGAATGCGTGTTCGAATAACAAAATTAATTAACTTATATTATGCCTCGCAAACGAATCCGAAATCATGGCAGTCAACCTAGATTTGAGCTTGCTATAAGGTTATAAAACCTAGCTAAAAGTCTTTTCTACTATTACAGAATTAATTATTATAAAATAAAAGAAAGAAAATTATCCAGCTTGTTTTTGGGCTTGTCTGATCTAAAATATTGGTCCAATAGTAATAACCCATGACTTATCTGTATACGGCAAAATCAGAATACTTGATTTCTTGCTATCAAAACATTTCGGAAGCTCTTTCCCGGGACCCCGAGGGCGGGAGGCTGCAATCGAGTGCTCAACCTCAGGGCTCGTTGAAGTCCGACTTGGAGGAAAAAGGCTTTGAGGTCGGGATAAAAGGGGAAACCCTCTAGGCACCTGGCTACGCCTGACAGGACCGACCTATCTAGAGCCTACTTTGAGGCATTGCGTCAAGCTGTCCCATCTTTGTACTCTTGCAATTAATACGCATGTACTATACCGAGTCCCCTCGCCTATATAAGGGGGACTCGCCCTACCTTATAAAGCACTGATGTTGCTCCACTTCTCCACAAATGCAATAATATCACTCTCTCTCTCTCTCTCTCTCTCTCTCTCTCTCTCTCTCTCTCTCTATCTCTCTCTCTCTTTCTTCTAAATTGCCTATCTTCATCGGCCTCGAGGTCACTTTAGTACTTAATCTCTTTCTCATTTGTTCTTCGTTACTTTGTTCAATATTGGTGATGTAGAGCTTTGGTTAGCTATATTTCTACCTGTTATCCCCTTTCTGACTACCCTAAATAGCCCGAGAAAGGCTTGCACCTCAGTACCGAGGTATTTACGGGCTAGCTTTGCGCCCAGGCAACAACCCCTTACTGGTTCGATTACTGCTTTGCTTAACTCGATTCTTATCACTTTACCTCATGCTTTAGCACTAATTTCCCTAACAAATTAGCCAGGTAATAGATCACATATTTTTAGAATCTTATTTACAAATCTAATTGTTGTTACCATTTTCACGGTAAACAGTTTGGCGTCCACCGTGGGGCTAAAAATAATAGTTATTATTCTCTTGTTAGTTTCGTCACTCGAACGCACGGCATCTTTCACATTTTTTCCTGCCAAAATATCTTTTTATTTCAGGTTGATGTCAAACTCGATAAGGGAAATCGAGAATGATAACCCCAAAAATCACAGAGAGAACAGTATGGCCATTCCAACGACTGGCGCAACACCGCAGGACCCCGATAATGCATCAAGATCGTTTCGAGCGGACGCGGGCCCGCATGCTGCTCAGCGGGGCAATGATGTGTCGCGTACCAATGACTACACATGGCACGTCGACCAACAAGAAGTCCAAAAAATCCCAACCCAGGTGGAATAGGAAGTTAATCTTCATATTATTTTGGAAATGTTGCAGGAATGTCTGTCACGACCCCAATCCCGGTCGTGATGGCGCCCAACACAAATGCTAGGCAAGCCCGACCATATAACGCTCACAACTCAACCACACAACCCATTTCCAATTTATCGCATTTAAATTATCAATAATATAGTTCTAACCAGTGATAATAGACAGAAGTAATACGAAAATCATAACAACTGTCAATAAAACTCTCAAAGACATGGGGTCATGAGTCTAGAGCCTCTAAGATGACAAAATAATAAATCCTTAGTAATACCGATGTTCACAAATGCGGAAATAATAAAGGGATAGGGGAAGAGTCGGGTCCTGCGAAAGTCAGGCAGCTACCTCGACAACTCTTGAGAAGCTTTGAAGCAGCAAATAGCTCAACTATGCTCCCAAGACACCTGAATCTGCACACATGGTGCAGGGAGTAAAGTGAGTACTTCCAACTAAATGGTAATAGACATATATAATGACTGAAATTATGAAATCCCGAAAATACCACAATGTAAAGCTAACACTAACAATTTAGCATAGTTAACGGTGAAATGCCAACAAGACAGAAACAACTAGATCAGATAAACATCAGAACATGAATGAAATGCAATGCACATGACCGCTGCGGCGTACAGCCCTATCTATTTGGGTACCCACGCTCACTGTGGGGGTTCAGACTCCGGAGGGGCTTCTACAGCCCAAGCGCAATATCATCGTAGCATTCGCTGCGGTGTGCAGCCCGATCCACACTCAGTCCAGATATATGCATATAAGCCACACAGGCACAGTCAAGTTTATCGTTTTCAGTTCCAATTATTAAGAATTATAGATTAAGTGTTTCAAACTTTAGAAATTTACTAATCATTTTGAGACAGTTTTTAACTCAGGACTGATATCATGAAAACATGCTAAGCATCATGGAAACAGTGATAATGATCCCTAAGGGATCCAAATAATCGGCATGCAGCACAAATATACCCATAACAATCCAAGTAGGATGTTTACAAATAAGTCTATAGTCCAAAGCACATCTCGGACACCACTCGGGGCGGACTAAGCCACAAACCCCAATCACAAACGACCCCGCACTCGTCACGGAGTGCGTGTCCCGCCTCAATATAATGTCACAGTGTGATAAACCGGGGTTTCAAACCCTCAGGTCATCATCTACATCTATTACTCACCTCAAGCCGGCCACAAGACTAGTCTGCTATGCCTTTTCCTCTCGAATCCGCCTCCTCGCGCGTCGAATCTGGTCAAAACCACAACGAATACATTACAATAGGCTAAAGAAACATAACCCAATCGAAAAGACTCGAAAAACACCAAAAATCACGAAGTTGGCAAAACTCGAGCCCTGGGCCCACTTCTCAAAAAATTACAAAATTTACACCACCGGAATCCTCGTCTCGACACGAGTCTATACATATCAAATTTACTAAAATCAGAGTTCAATTGCCCTTTCAAAACCCAATTTTAAACTCCCTTAAGTTCCAAGCCCTAACCTCCATTTTTACCCTTTAATTCCTCAAATTTCAGTGATTAATCCATGTTTTTACACCATAATAACATATTCCGAGTATAATAATTCATACCTGATGAAACCCCTTCGAATTCTCTCCAAAATCGCCCAAGAAATGCCTAAGTCTGAAGTCCAAAATGTTTTCTTCTCTTTCAAAAATCGTGTGAAACACTGTTCACTAAAACCCCTGCTAGGTTTCGCTTCTGCGGTCCCGCTACCGCCTATGCGGGGCCGCTTCTGCGGCCAAATGACCGCTTATGCAGTTTTCACTTAAGATGCCAGGCTTCGCTTATGCGACTCAATATTCGCTTATGCGGTTCCCTATCGACCGCTTCTGCGGTATAATATCCGCTTATGCGGAACTGCTGAAGCGACCCCCTATCTGCTTATGCAGAAATACCCTATGCCACGCCTGCCCGCTTCTGTGACCTCCCTGCCGCATCTGCGGAACTGCTTCTACGGCTCCTTTTCCGCGAATGCGGAAATACCAGAAGACAGAAAAATCAGACCTGCAACAATGCTTCAAACTTCCCGTTTAACCACCCAAAATCACACCGAACCTCAACCAAAGGCACCAACACATTCTACAACCTTATTCAAACTTGCTCGAACCATCAAAACACTATCGTTAACATCAAAATCCTCAATTTTCCTCAAATCAAAGCCTAAGTTTCTTAAAAACTTCCGAATTGCACATTCGATCAAAAACCCGACCAAACGACATTCGAATGACCTGAAAATTTGCAGACACATCCAAAATCACCTATCAAAGCTACTGCAACTCTCGGAATTCCATTCCGACCCTCGGATCAAAATATCATCTATCAACTGTATTTTCCAAAATTCAAACTTCACCAATTCAAGCCTAATTCTACACCTAGCCTCCAAAATCAATTCCGATCGCACTCCTAAGTCACAAATCATCCCCCGAAGCAAACCAAATCACCGGAATTCACATTCGAGCCCTCTAACTATATAGTCAACTTCCGGTTGACTTTTCCAAAACAAGCTTCCTTCTAAGAGGCTAAGTGCCTCATTTCCAACTAAAACCAATTCAATTCTATCCGATCAACTCAAATACTAATATTGAAACATAGAGCAACATAATATGGGGGAAACAGGGCGGTAACTCACGTAACGACGGGTTGGGTCATCACATCCTCCCTAACTAAAACAAACGTTTGTCCTCAAGCGGGTCAAGAAACATACCTGGAGTCTCAAACAAGTGAGGATATCTGCTCCGCATCTCCTGCTCGGTATCCCAGGTGGCCTCCTCCATGGGTCGACCTCTCCACTGCACCTTCACCGAAGCTATGTCCTCAGATCTCAACCTCCGAACCTGATGACCCAAAATAGCCATTGGCTCCACATCATAGGTCAAATCATCATCTAACTAAACTGTACTGAAGTCTAACACATGAGACGGGTCCCCAACATACTTTCGGAGCATAGACACATGAAATACCGGATGCACTCCCGATAGGCTGGGTGGCAAAGCAAGCATATAGGCCACCTCCCCAATCCTCCTAAGTATCTCAAAAGGTCCAATGAAC